>NJDC01002098.1:62928-76713 GCA_002245475.1 Calephelis virginiensis | reverse complement strand
AAAATTTATAACAAGAAAAAGATTTATTAATACGGAAGACGTGGCTGTATGGACACAGATCCTTTGCCTTTCCCCGACTGGGATAAAATTAAAAAACAACAACAATCAATGTGATCAATGAAAATTATATATATTTAAAATGGCAGATATCAACAGTTTATTCGACTGTTTTGAAGAACCTGCTGAAAATTCAACCTCAATCCAATATCCAACCCTTATCAGTGACGAACCGTAAGTCGTTTTAAATTATAACCTCTAAGTTTTTAAATCCATTCTAAATAATGTTGCTACCTGCTGTAGCATTGAATAAACATGAATTGGAACGATTAAATATATTAAGAAGTATCGCTTTGTTTTAGTAAACCAGCCTCCTCAAATAAAAAGCGGCCACATGAACATACTCAAGAGGATGATGTCAAAAAGCCAAGACTGGAAGAGGAAGATGAGTCTGATCTCACTAGTGATATTAAGTATGTTTGAATTTTGTTTTTGTGAATAGTTTAAATCACAGAACAGTGGTACTCCTGATGGAGGTTAAAATGGTGCTGTTACTGAAGCCTTCTTATTAATAAACAGGAACTAAAGTACTTCAAAATTTTAAACTGATATTACAGTCTGTATTACAATGTGATACAGACTTTAATTTCAATTTTACTCCTACTTAAGTCTATATTCATTAATAGGATGTAATTGAGAAAGTGTACGACAATTATTGTTACGGGACAAACTCCAAGATATTTAATTTTTATTTAGCTACAAGGTGAATTTACATTGCTACTATTACTACATACTTATATAAATTATTATACAAAGGTGAGCTCATTGATAAATAGGTTCATGTTAAATCTTATATATAAAATTCTTGTCACAATGTTTGTTCCCGTACTCCTCCGAAACGGCTTGACCGATTCTCATGAAATTTTGTGAGCATATTGAGTAGGTCTGAGGATCGACCAACATCTATTTTTCATACCCCTAAATGATACCCTTATCATGGGGTGACTCACCCCAATTTTTTAATTAAAATCACATTAAAAATACATCAGAACAACGTCTGCCGGGTCAGCTAGTTTTAATCTATACCTATAAAATAACATGTCCTGACTGGCTGATTCATCATCGTCAAGCAAAATCTGTTAAAGTTACAGCCATGAAATTTGGTGAATAGAGTCGTTTTATTGAGTAGACACCCACTAAGGACGGAATTTCTGAAATTCTATCCCTAAGGAGGTGAAATAGGGCTTGAAAAATACTATTGAAAACTGTGATTTTTTTTAAACATGAAACTTTATATGTGGACTACTTATTTAAAATGAGTTGATACATATTGAATCATTTTTGGAAATCCTACCCCTAAGGGGGTTAAGTAGAGGTTGAAAGTCGTTATTAATGAGCTATAACCAGTAAATTTATTAACTGCTATGAGAGCAAAGCCATGGGTAACAGCTAGTTCATTATAATAATAGAATTTGAATTGTTAAAACTGTATTTATATCTCTTTTTACAGCTTAGATATATTAGGCTCAAGAATCGTCATACATACATTGGAAACCCATGTAGGGTGTACTCATGAAGTGGCCATACCTCCTAATCATGAATATGCTCCATTGACGCCCATAAGCTCTGATCCTGCCAAGCAGTATAGTTTTATACTGGATCCCTTTCAAAAGGAGGCTATATTGTGTATTGACAATTTACAATCTGTATTAGTGTCTGCTCATACATCAGCAGGGAAAACAGTAGTGGCAGAGTGAGTATTATCTAGATAATATATAGAAATGTATCCCCATTCCATCGACAGTTTCAGTGACAGTGATCATTGTATCACTCTTGAACATTTAGACCAATTTCGCAATTTTTCTTTGGCTTTGTTTTTCTTTGGTTGCATTGGTTATTGCCAGTAAAAGGATCATATAAAGCGAAAGCAGGGAAAATAACAGGGAGAGTGAGAAAACTACACTTCATTTTTGTCAATACAAACTGTTAATAGTGGTTGTTGTCAAGGGATACAAAGTTTGCCAAATGTGCTAGTTTTGAGGGAGTTTCTCATTGTGATTGTGTAAAACAATAATATTTAATGACTGCTGTGTGACCAAATTACTTTTCTGATACTTTAATTAAGTTTGAAACAAGTTATTTATTGTTTCTTTTGTAGGTACTGTTGTGCTTACACTACATTTTTTCCAACCTCAATTTTCAACTATAGAGATGGAGTTTAGTGTGCCAGAAGTAGAATGTTAAATTACAGTTTATATGTTGTGCAATACTGTGAAAGACTGCAATATCAAAGTCTAGCTTGCAGTTTTAAATTTAGCTTTTCCACATTTATTTATCTTCTATTTAAAAAAAAAAAAGATTAAAATTAAGGATACATGAAATGTCCACAATTAACAGATTGACTTTATTTGCGGACCCGTAACAAACACTGTTTTTTATTACCTATTTATTTGCTGCAGAAACTCAAATAGAGGAAAAAAGTATCATAAGTTTTAATCTATTGTTAAGTCAAGTTTTGGTAAAGGAAAGCTCAACTTAAATGATAATTGACATCTATGAGTGGCCACACTCATACTCTTTGATATTAATAATATTTAAATTGAATTTTTAGTTAGATTAACAGTTGCAGTGTATTATTATTAGTATTAAAGAGTATTGGTCAAACAATCGAGAGGATATCTGCGATATTGACAGATATATTGTGATCACAGCTCTTATTCATTATTCTTACATAAGTTCCGTATGGCCGACAATCTCTAGTAACTGTACTATGCACTTGGGATTTATCAGCTTAATATCCTGATGATAAATTATTATGTGTCCATCCAGAAGTCTACTTCTTGCTTGGTTAAGTGCTGGGCAACCACAGAGTATGTAACAGTACAACCTCGACATTGATATTTTTTTGTCATGTGTGATAGTATCTTAATAATATTGGCTTACCCAAGATGATGCCAATGTCTATTTTATTTTGTTCATTCTTATTTAATTCCAGATATGCCATTGCACTATCATTAAAGAATCAACAAAGAGTTATCTATACAACTCCAATAAAAGCTCTGTCGAACCAAAAATATCGAGAGTTTTCTGAAGAGTTCCATGATGTTGGTCTTGTTACTGGAGATGTTACTATTAATCCTTCAGCTTCTTGTTTAATTATGACAACAGAGGTATTTAAATTAAAATTTATATAAAAATATTATTATTAAAATTATTAAAACTTCTTTATTTTTGTCTTAAATGTAAGAGTAACTGAATGTAAGTATAAGTGATTTTTCATATGAAATTATTTTCCTTATTTTTTAACACTTGTTACAGATTCTTCGAAATATGTTGTATAGAGGATCAGAAATTATGAGAGAAGTTGGATGGGTTGTGTTTGATGAAATCCATTACATGAGAGATAAGGAGAGAGGAGTGGTTTGGGAAGGTAAGTTAAATTGTTTATCTTCTTCACTACATAGTATAAAACAAAGTCGCAAGTCCTTA
The DNA here is from genome assembly GCA_002245475.1 of Calephelis virginiensis. Taxonomy (NCBI): domain Eukaryota; kingdom Metazoa; phylum Arthropoda; class Insecta; order Lepidoptera; family Riodinidae; genus Calephelis; species Calephelis virginiensis. Next base: position 73,227 of record NJDC01002098.1, on the reverse strand, counting down.
TGTCCCTTTGTATGCTTGATAAAAATAATCTTTAAAACTACCCAACGGATTTTGATGCGGTTTTTTTATTGTTGTTTGATTGAAGAGGAAGGTTTATATGTACATTTTATACCCATGCGATGCCGGGGTGGGCCGCTAGTACTATATAAGTCTTAGGTTCGGCACATACATACATGCGAAATTCGTTTACGGAATCCCGTTTCGAAATTTCGAAATCAGTGATTCCATACAAATTAATGGACCTGCCACACGCAAATTTTCCGTATGGCATTTCTCCGTTTTGAAATTCCCTAAGTGGGCCAGATTTTTCCATAGATATTTTATGAATCGCACCACAGCAAAATCGACACGATTTTGGCGACTTTATTGAATGTTATTTATATAATACAATCCGAATGTAATATTGGATCAAATTATTCTTCATAGCCTTTTATTGGAGTTTTGGTGCCATCAAGAGGAAACACAAGTTTTTTCATAGTTATTGAATTTCTTGCTTATATTGAGTGAAATTAGTCAATTTTGGTGGCATTTTGTACAATTTTGTTTAGTGAAAGTGCACAAAAGAAATAATCATGAAGAAATTAGCGTATTGTGTATTTCCTCTTTGCCGCCATATCTCACTACATGAGCTTGAGTGAGGCGAGCGCTTTACCCAAGACCATGACATGACTAATTGACGACTTATGACTAACTATAATTGAATCCCGATTTTGGTAAATTAAATGCAAACTTCTACTTGACTAATGGCAAAATACTAACGTGAATGCCAAAACTTAAAGAAAGAAGAAGAGCATTTTATTAGACTTGACTTGAGTTGAAAAGCTTGTTTGTTTTGTTGATAATTGTTAAAACCTTTGCCAAATAAAGATGTATCTATTTCAGAGACCCTAATCTTACTTCCCGACAATGTGCACTATGTGTTCCTCTCCGCGACTATACCGAATGCTCGCCAGTTCGCCGAATGGGTGTGTCGGTTACACTCGCAGCCCTGCCACGTTGTGTACACCGAGTATCGTCCCACCCCTCTGCAACATTATATATTTCCGGCTGGCGGCGACGGTATTCACCTTGTGGTTGATGAAAAGGTTTGCGTTTTAAAATTTCATACTCTTCATTATCGGCAGATAGTGAATTTCCGTTGTATACACATTTACAAATGAAACGTCTGATTCAAAACTACGCAAGTTCTAAATAATGTGATTTTAAAATTTAAAGCCTCTGTCGCCTCTCTGGTGTAGCGGTCAGGGTGTTGGACTTGACTGCATGAGGTCCCGGGTCGGCCAACATAAAGAAAATTGGATTTTTCCAATTTTCTAATTAAAAAAATGTTGGTCAGGATTGGAAATGTGCCCGGTTGGCGATATGCTTGCCACCTATCACATTGTGGGACTTAGTGTCTTCGGCTAGTCGTGGGTGCTTTGGTTGTACCTCTGCCTACCACTTCGGGGATATGGGCGTGAAGATACTTTTTTTATTTTTTTTTTAAATTTAAAGCAACCGGACTTGCCGTCAAAAAATGGTGTATGTGTTATTTTAAAATTGTATGATTCAAAAACAAATTTTATACTTACACTGTAAGCACTATTGGGGCAGTAGAATACGTCATGATATATGGTAGTTAGGGTTAAACCTAATTATATTTTAATTTTTTTTTTCAAATAAAACATAAACCTTAATAATAAATTTGTATAATTTTAAAGATATTTACACACCACAACGTGGTAGAATATGTTGGTATTAACAAATATCTTTTAACACAAATAATTAAACTAGTTATAAATATAAATAATTGGTTTAAAATTTAAAGTGTATGTAATTAAATGATATTATTTTTATTAGTATTAAAATATTTGCACACCAAAATATGGTAGAATATGATACTCATTTACACACATATTCCGCAAATAAATATTTTTTCTTTCTTTTCATTTTTATGTAATATCAGATAACGTCGTTATTATGATTAATAGATAGTATATTATAGTATATGTTGTAAAGTTCATTTCTTAATATTAAAGAATATGTCTCCTTATTAGCCGTTTGTTATTACTGTGTTTTTTTAAAAATTGTAGTACAGAAGGCAAGCTTATCTTTGGAAATCTCATATCTATGAATATTTGACCACCTTGTTGGTCGAGTGGCTAGCGTACACGCTTACCTACACCGATCAACCGCGAGGATCGGGTTCGATTCCCGACGGGGGCAGGCATTTGTGTGATGAACATTTAGATGTCTGCATTTTCGGGTCTGTGTGTTTATTAAAATTATATTTTATTAAAGTATTTCTATGTATTAGAATCGTTGGTTATCAGTTATCACCCATACAACACAAGCATATAATTTTCTTACGTCAGGGTACAATTTGTGTAATTTATCCAGGAATATTTATTTATTTATCTGTTTACTTGGTATTAAAGTGGTGTGCAGAGGATTGTCTGGATTGGTACCACTGCCTTGGGATTTCTCAACGCACCACTAATATCTTTGGTGTTTAAAAGGCGAGCCGCCACCGTTTTGGTTATCTTATAACAGAAAAAATATTGGTATGATCAATTAGAGTCAATTCAAAGAAGACAACTTCAACACGGCGATGGCAGTGCTGAGTGGTGGGGGAGGGAACGCGGGCGGTGGGGAGGGGCGCGGGCGGCGGGGCGGGCCTCGCGGGGGGAACACCAACATCTTCAACATTGTCAAGATGATCATGGAGAGGAACTTCGCGCCTGTCATCATATTCAGCTTCAGCAAGAAGGACTGCGAGCTCTACGCCATGCAGATGGCCAAGCTTGATTTCAATACAAGTATGTTATGCTGCATTTTTTTTTATTATATTATTATTATTATAGAAAGATTAAAAAAAAATAGATGAAAAAAATATTAATAATCGTATAGTTACAAGTAGCCTCTATGGTTTAGCGTGCCTTTAGCGTTGACTATGTACGTTTCGGGTTTTGTTCCCAGGTCGAGCAACTGAAAACGTGTTTTTTCAATTTTATAATAATTAAAATGTTGCTCAGGATTTGATAAGTGGCCTGTTGGCGATTGGTTTCCCACTTGCCATATTGTAAGATATATTATAAGCTTGCCATCTATCACATTGCAAGACTTAGTGTCTTCGGCTAATCGTCGGTGCCGTTGTTACTACTACGGAATAAGGGCATGAAGATACTTTTATCTGATTGTTTATAGTTTGTAGATGACAAATTGTATTTTTTTTTGAAGTTGAAGAGAAGAAGTTAGTTGATGAGGTGTTCAATAATGCAATGGATGTGCTCTCCGAAGAAGACCGCAAGTTGCCTCAAGTGGAGAACGTTATTCCCCTGTTGAGACGCGGCATCGGCATTCACCACGGTGGACTCTTGCCAATCTTGAAGGAAACTATTGAAATATTGTTCGGCTTGGGACTTATAAAGGTAATGTGTCATACTCATACGCATTAACTTCGCATATATATTTAATTTTATAAAGTGAACGTCTCCATCGACGTATGAGAGAAATTCGCCGTTACATTTCTATGTTACGTTTATTGACCTTTAGTTGCTTATCCAAAAAATCCACTCTACACAATCCACACATTTTTTTTTATGTTATAGGAAGGCAAACAAGCAGACGGATTTCCTGATGGTAAGAAATTCACGCCGTCTATAGACACCATAGATGGTAATGGTGCGTTGTCAACCTGAGGTCAGGATGTTAGGCCTCGAGCAAAAGTTAGTTTACCGGCTACCTTACCCTCCGAGCCAGAACACGTCATGACGTTATGGCGGCAGGAATAGGTAAGGCGGTGGTACCAATCCGGGCGAGTCGCTGCGAAACTCTACCAACTAGTCAGATGTCACGGTGCTAGTGTAGGTAAGCCTATACTCGCCTTTTACGAGCTGCCTGGCAAGAAATGCAGATGGTCTGTTCTGCAAAGGAGCCCGGACCAACACGGGGTAAATATGTTATTGCCGAATGTCATGCTTGTTATTATACTTATTTATTCGGTCTGCAACCTATCTGTGAGTTAGCTTGATGATCTAGCGAAATGCTAGGACCTCGCTCAACGAGCGATATCGTGTTTTTGAACTAAAACTTCTTTCTTGTTACGTAAAATTATGAATTTTTACCTCCCCCCTCCTCTCCTTCTATCACACGCATGCACGCATGAACGCACGCAAGCATGAATGCTTTTTTTTATTTAAAATTATCTACCTTATTTTAAGACACACAACTTTAATGACAAGTAAAATATTGTTATTGATATTATTACATAATTAAACAACATTATTAATACATTGAACATGCATTGTCGAAAATTCAAAATTTTTCTCGAATTTAATCAAGCATTTTGCAATGGTTTTCTATTGTATTAAAGCAATCTAGCAAATTTCACCTTATTATTAAGATACTTTATGTAGGTAACACCAGGATTTTTTAATTTTACATTAAATATTGTTACAGGCACTGTTCGCAACTGAGACATTTGCCATGGGTCTGAACATGCCTGCAAGAACAGTGGTCTTCACGAATTGCCAAAAGTTTGACGGCAAGGACTTTCGTTTTGTAAGTTTTATTTTGACTGTGATTTTAAAATGCTTATGAATTTTAGGTCTATTCATAGTAATATAAAAAAAGTATCTTCACGCCCATATCCCCGAAGAGGTAGGCAGAGGCACAACCAGGGCACCCACGACTAGCCGAAGACACTAAGTCCCACAAAGTGATAGGTGGCAAAGCCTATCGCCAACCGGGCACATTACCAATCCCGAACAACTTTTTTAAATTAGAAAATTGGAAAAATCCAATTTTCTTTTTGTTGGCGGACCCGAGATTCGAACCCGGAATCTCATGCAGCCAAGTCCAATAACTGAACCGCTAGACCACAGAGGTGATCATAGTAATATATTAGTTTTAAAAGGATCTTGATAGTTTTTAAAATAATGACACCTAATGATTGTCAATCTTCTAAGATTCCTAACACTAAAAGATTTTTTTATTTATTTATATTTAAGTTTTCAGAATTAAATCGAAAAAATGTAACTAAATGCTAGTCAATTTTTTGTTATTATAAGTGGTATGAGAGTGAGGAGTAGCTCATAAAAAGTTTTAATGAAACGAAAAGGAGAATGTTCACTTAGGTAATACAAACATCAGGTCGACCATTATAACATGCCGCTACTGTATATATAAAATAGAATATTTCGTACAGATAACATCAGGGGAGTATATCCAAATGTCAGGGCGAGCGGGTCGTCGAGGTCTGGACGACAAAGGTATTGTAATACTGATGTTGGACCAGAAGGTCACACCCAGCATTGTCAAAAACATGGTCCAGGGCAAAGCTGATCCTATCAATTCAGCCTTCCATCTCACCTACAATATGGTAAGTCAAATCAACATAACATCACATTTTTGTTAGTTTTCTCTCTTGTTTTTTTTTTACACATTTGTCATTGTCTACGCCAGCGGTTCTCAAAGTGGGTTACGAGTCACCTAGGGGTCTCGTTATCAAGCCTTTGCGAAACAGTTCATTATTGAAAATAATTTTGTAATTAAGCATTGTTATTTTCGTTGTAAATGTTAAATAGGTAGAAAAAACTTTTGTTAGTTTTCTCTCTTGTTTTTTTTACACTTTTGTCATTGTCTACGCCAGCGATTCTCAAAGTGGGTTACGAGTCACCTAGGGGTCTCGTTATCAAGCTTTTGCGAAACAGTTCATTATTGTAAATAATTTTGTAATTAAGCATTGTTATTTTCGTTGTTAATGTTAAATAGGTAGAAAAAACTAGATTTTAAATATAGACAAAACAATGAAGCATTTTTCTTGAATGTTCTTTAAATTTAAGGAATTAATATTTAAAGAAAAATTTAAAATAAATTGTTAGAAGTTCAATATATTTTAAAATAAGAGTTTTATTTTGACATAATATTTATTTGTCTGAGATTTTATTTTTATATATCTTATTGTGATATAAATTAGATTTATTAGATATAGATAGTCTTTGGTTTGGAGTTTCGTAAAGTAAAAAATATTTGTTGGATGTTCCGTTTTTTTAAAAGTTTGGGAACCCCTGATCTAGGGACTTACTTTGCTCTTTTGCGATACTGCGCACCTTGTGGAGTTTGCTTGATAAGTTATAATTATTTTTTTGTGAGTGTTACTCAGAAAAGTATAACTTGTGCCTGCAGGTTCTTAATCTGTTGAGAGTGGAAGAAATAAATCCAGAATACATGTTGGAAAGGAGCTTTTTCCAGTTTCAGAATCAAGCCTCCATTCCAGATCTCATTACCAGTAAGTACACAGAGTTAAAGGTCTTTGTGATAATTAAAAAAAAAAGTGTCTAACACATTTTTCGTAATTTAGGTGTTCATAAGTTTGCTTTTAATCTTCGTGGTTAATTATTGAAATATATATAATTTAAAGATTAAGTTGTGTGTCCGTGTAGGCAGTATAACTAGATGCTTTTGTCATTTATTTAAAAACGCGTTATCTTTTTTATTAAATTAAGCACATCTCGCATGTAATTTTGTTGTAAAAGCCAGAATTTGCAACTGTATTTTTTTTAAAATGATCCTTTGTAATTTTTTGTTATTTTTACGTGTATGGTTTATATATAATTTTTTCATATGATAGTTGTAACTCCAACTTCTCATGATTTGACAACGATACGAACGATAGGTCTTTCCAGATTTTATTCTGCCCTGAGCCTTCCGTCAGACATCCCTTTCAACTATTTTCCTATACACTATTGATGCTAAACAGATAAAACTAATAGCCATGTACTATGCAGCAAATGTGTACTTACTTTTATACAAAGGTATGATAACCGTACGCGTCCAGTCTTCGGGTACTTTGCCGCTCCTCCTGTATTCACTTTAAAGGACCCAGAGAGAATCCCGGATGGGCAGAGCTATCGCATTTAATTGTTTCGTCAGTTACCATATGAAGGGTACTGGAAAATAATGATAGATGTCATTTTTTAAATTTTTTTGTAAGTAGCAAAATTTAAATGTCCATAAAGAGTGGTTCGTATTTAGTTGAAACTCACGGAAAAAACGCTTTTATTCATCAAATAATCAACCGACAAAAATAGTTAGTAGCAAAAAAGAAATAAGGTTTTTTGAAATTGTAGTATAATATGGATATCAGTAAAATAACGGTGGATGAGTATATGTCGTCTGTCAATACTACGTTTCAAAAGTAACATCGGTTTGCTAAGCAAACAGAATTATTTGAAGAGCAAACTTTGCTCTTATGATTTATTTGCTCTTCTCTTGAAAGAGAGGCGGTACGTTAGAGAGAGAGAGAGCTAGCAGTATTTGGAAATGACGTCAGGTCACCTCCAGTAATAATTTTGCTCCATGGATTACATACCTCTACTATAACATCCGTCTGATTTAAATACATATGTCATGTAGTCAATAATCTCGAAGTATCCTATTAATATTATAAATGCGAAAGTTTGTAAGTATGGATGTATGGATGTTTGTTACTCTTTCACGCTCGAATGGCTGAACGGATTTGTCTGAAATTTGGAAGACAGATAGATTGTGACCTGGATTAACATATAGGCTATTTTTAATCCCGATCGCACACCGGGTTTCTGTGAAAACGCGGGCGAAGTCGCAGGTAGCAGCTAGTATATTATAAATTAATATTTTTAGAGGTAAAAACAAAGCAAAAGGAATACGACTCGCTGTCTATAGAGCAAGAGCACTCTATAGCTTCGTACTGCAGTATACGGTCGCAGCTCGACATACTGGGCTCCCAGTTCCGTGGGTTTATCACGAGGCCGGAGTATCTGAAGCCATTCTTGCAACCAGGACGACTTGTTAAAGTAAGTTTAATAAAATTAGTAAATTTATTTATTTCTCTTTCTACAATTTCGGTTCTAAATATATTATGTATATTTTAAGCATAATATACCCTCTTACTAATAAAACTTATGCACCCATTGATTTGGTGTTGTTATATATATATAAGCAAATGGTTCTAAAAATCATGTAATACATGTCACCAAATTTTATCTTACGCTCATTAAAATAAATTCACACAAATAATGCGTCGAGCATTTTTTCAAATATAAGTAAATTTAGACCTCAATGTGTACACGTAGCGATGAACATAGGAAAAACGTGTTAATCTATAATAGTATTAGTTGCTTAATGCTGTCTGTTGTTATATTGTAATATTTGCGGGATATGTTTTCTGAGGGACTCAAATCCTAATGTCGGATTTAATGGTAATCAGTATTTTTTTATATAAGCGATTAGCGAACAAGCAGACGGTTATTCTGATAGTAAGAGTTAATCGCGGCTGTTGCCACCATAGATGTTATAGGCCTTGTCGCTGTCTTGGTGGTGTATTATCTACGATGTCGTTTATGAAGAGTTTATTTTATTTTATTTTATTTAACACTTTATTGCACACAAAAACTAAAATACACAAAATACACGAGAAGTTAAAAATGCACAAAAGGCGAGCTTATCTCTAACTAAAGAAATTTCTTCCAGCCAACCCAAAAAAAAAAATGAATCTGTGAAAATAAAATGTGTTGTGTATATTGTTAGAAAATTTTTATTTCTTGTGCTTAGATCGTGAACATCACTTTTTTTAAATATGTTAATGTTCTTTTAACATAAATGAAATTCTAGTAAATGTATAATAAGTAGAGCTCACTTTAAAAATATTAGTCAGATTTTTTCTCAAAGAGAATCTCTTGAATTCAGATTATGACTAAGCCTTTACAGGTCTCTTTTGTAATACAAATCTTCATCATTTTTAAACATTCTTATTTTTTTAACTGCGAGTGCTTTCCCTGTGTTGGTCTGGGCTCCTTTGTAGAATAGACCATCTGCCTTCCTGCCAGGCAGCCCGTAAAAGGTAAGCATAGGCTTATCGTCACTAACACCGTGACATCTGACTAGACGCTAGAGTTTCGCACCGACTCACTCGGATTGGTACCAACGCCTTACCTATTCTTTTACCTATTTGGTGCTTGCCGTTGACGTGTTTCGGTTTGGAGGATAAGGTAGCCGGTAAACTTACTTTTGGTCGAGGTCTGCCATTCTGGCCTCAGGTTGGCAACGCACTTTTACCACCTTTAGTGTCTAGGCGGTTTGAATTTGTTACCATCAGGAAATACGTCTGTTTTTTTGCTTTCCAACACCAGAAAAATAAAAGAAATAAAAAATGCTACTAAACTTGCCCATTGTTCTTGTAGGTGAAAACAGAGAAATATGAATATGACTGGGGCATCATAGTGAATTTTAAGCATAAGATGGGCAAGGGCAAACCGGGAGAGGACAATCCGTTGTCCGCGGACACCACCATCATTGTGGACATTCTACTGCACGTCAAGAAGCCTGGGCCTGATGATGCAGACACTAACATTCCGTGTCCACCTGGAGAGGTAAACACCATTTTGTTACTCATCTATATGGCAATGTCAGGGATCATCTTATAATAAAAAATAAATCTTCGTTTTCCTTGGTCATCGTATCAAGCCTGAACGGCTAAACCGATTCTAATGATTCTTTTTTGTTGTGTTCGTTATTGTCAGGAGTAGGAGTAGTAGTGTAGGTATATAAACTAGAAGTCGGCATAACGTCTATCGGCATAAATAGCACGTTTATAAATTTAAAAGCCTAAAAACACACGGTAAATATTACATCTTAAAAATTTCATTAATTTTCTTATAATAATGTTAAACTAATTTAACATTACCACTTAAGGATCTTCAAGAAAATACTAAATGCGTTGTGTAAAAATGTCGGCAACGTTCCTTCTTTATTAAAATATGTGTTATAAAATTAAACATATAATCAAAGACAATATATATAATAGACCTACAATGTCCTATGTCATTGTGTAATTCAATAAGTAACTCCTTTCTAAGACAACAGATGTCACTATGGGTATCAAATTTTCTTATAACGACGGTTTTTACAAATTATACGTCTGATCTGAGCCTTACATCCGTGTAATAGCAATGTAAATTTATTAGATGGCGCTGTTCTCTAGATGATGATTCCTTAATTTTTATTGTGAACTAGCCGATCCGGCGAACTTTATATTGCTTGACTTTAATAGTTTTTAACAGTTTATATGGATTGAGGAATTGTTTAGTGATGCGATGAGCACGCGAAATGTGAATATTCAGATTTATAATAATATTAATACAATATAAATATCTTTAAATTTTTTTTGACAAAATATTTTTTAACACAAATAATTAATTTTAGTAAGTATCTAATAATACATAAAATAGATAAAAAAAGTTGTGAAAAAAAATACAGTTATATGCCCCCGTCGGGATT
>NJDC01002098.1:34776-48112 GCA_002245475.1 Calephelis virginiensis | reverse complement strand
ATCTATTCATATTTCATAGCCCCAAAATGAGCTGATATTTCGTCTGTATGCTATTACCAGTTACATACGCGCCAACTTTTGAATACACTGTGTCGCGAATATTGCTATTCCAAGTAAATCAATCATATGACAGGTTTACTCCTCGTGTATTTAAATTTATAAAGCAAGACCTTACCACAAAAAGTTGAGACGTGTGTTTAATTAAACTCTGTCTAAAATTTACATCCAACCAATAACATGCTACACATGCATGACGAGCCAGCATGTTATTGATTGAGAATCCAATTTTAGACAGTGTTTAGTGAAATATGTGTTTAACGAGTGTTTATTTTTTTGTATTAACACGGATAAATTTTGAATACACACTTTTTTATAGCAAACACTTAATCCACATTACACTTTATTTAAATAAAGTGTATAGTGTATATTATATCCACTATACACTATACATTGTACACAATGGAATTCCACCAAGTGCTGACGATAGCAAGCATAGATTCTAAATTTTGAATATTTGTTAATATTTAATTCTAGCTAGCGTTTGGTGCATCCAATATCAAATATTCAGTGTCAAAGAATACTGCCTCATTAATTGAGTAACGTGGCATTTTTTTTGTAGATCATGGAACTTTTGAGGTTTATCTTCCATCATACCTTAAAAGATAATGGGTAATTACCTTTTTGATTTTTGGGTATTTTTTTTACAAATTCTGGTGACGTTGTAAAAACCGGGAGGTTAGCAACGTTAAAGCCAACAAAAATCGTCTCTGTGGTCTAGCGGTTCAGGTGTTGGACTAGACTGCATGAGGTCCTGGGCTTAACAAAAAGAAAAAATTGGTTTTTCCAATTTTCTAATAAAAAAATGTTGCTCGGGATTGAATATGTGCCCGGTTGGCGATAGGCTTGCCACCTATCACATTGTGGGATTAATGTCTTCGGCTAGTCGCGGGTGCCCTGTTTGTGCCTCTGCCTACGTCTTCGGGGATATGGGCGTAAATATACTTCTAAAGCCAACAAAAAAGGATGTTTTTTTAAAAAAATGTAAAGAAAATATCTTGGATGTTATAAGAGAACTTTTATTTTTGTAATTACGGTTTATCTATAGCATGAATTGGCAAGTAACAAAAAGAACAATATTTACTAGAATTACACTAGAGAACCATTTTCACAGTCGGCCGTGCACAAATGTACAATACAACAACTATATTCTTTAACTTTTAGTAAGTATATAGTCCAACGCAGGCGACCGATTGTCTAATAGGTCCTGCGCCTCCGAAAATGGCAACTGTGTTTGCGAGTGGGATAGCGAATACGAAAGATGAATCTTCTTTCAATGTAATGTTTTTTCTTTATTAGGCCAATTTTATACATGGGTCGCTTTAAAACGATGTTATATGTGCTTGTATTCTTTACTACAGGTATAATATCAACGGATCTATCTCATAGCTGTGAAATCTTAAATATCATTAAAAGGAATATGAGATATATATGAATAGGATATCTTCAACTTTTCTGTTGTCTTTTAATAATTAAAAATGTTGCTATAAATACTTTAATTCTATCGTTATATATTTAAACACGTATTAAGTGAGAGTGATACGCCTGAAAGTAGTTTTGCTATCTATATTAATGTGAAATTTTCGCGCTTTCAAATAATCAAGTGGAAAGCTGGATCGTAATTAAAAATAAATAATTTAATATACGTGGAACTTGTAAAATAAACATTATCTTATCACTAGAATAGACAAAAAAATACTGACTACTGCTACCTAACGGTTTCGTGTATGAGCAACACTACTGTCATCAAGTTCATACTATAAAGAGAAGAATTTATGCGTACATCGTCTAGCGGCCAATATTAATAATCAATCCTAATCCAAAACTTGCTGTCCAAGATTGATATTTTGATCCATTTTTATGTTATCGCTTGCCAACAATACGCAGCTATCTAGATTGCTTGAAATCCATCTTCAGAGATACATTGGGCGTAAAATAACAAGATACTATTTTGAGTTATGTGGACCCTATTTGGTAGTACATATTCAATTTATATGGACGCGCGTTAACGACACGTTAACATTTAACGAAGCGTTAACGCATGTTCCGACATGATTGTTCGAAAGCATGAAATATTTATGAGATCCAAGCCAGGTTTATCTAGATGGTGGTTATCCAATTATCTTCGGTTTTTGTAACAAAATTTCGATCCAGAAAAAAGTGATTAATCGATTGAAAAATTGACTAGCGCTCCTTAATACACATTTCTTTCAGGTGAATGTTACAAAGCCCTACAATGGATATGTTCGCTTATCACACCCTTGAACACATTTCGACAAAAATCGGTCGTCTGCATAGGATTAAAAATAAATAACAGCGACATCAAATTTTCCAATGGAAATCTCCAAACTTGAGTTATAAATTTTTAATTTCTATCTTCTAAAAAGCACGAACAAGGGAATTTGTGTTGAAATCTTAAAAGAATTGAAAACGTTCGTAGAAAATTGTAAATAGACACACCGATTGAAGTAAAATTTTAGAGATCACTTGCTTACATAAATATGGCTGTTTCAAATACATTTTAAGAAGACCTTTTATTTTCAGTGTTGCCCTTATGATTGAAGTTTAAGTCACTCTGCATTTACACATACGACGAATTATTTGTTATCTCTTTCACGCTCAGTGTTACCTAATGAGACCGATGAAACGTCAAATGTTTTTGTATAGTTTTGATATGTAATAGAAAGAGACAGAAAAAATGTTACCATTTAATGACTTCATCTTGCACAGTATCTTACAAAACTTTACCTTATTGGATAGTTAGCAACTTAACCAATACATCACTTGCGAAAATGTGACATTATGTAAATTTGATTGCAAACAAATTTTACATTATAGCATTTTAACAGATTTAAATTTACAGTTAAGAAAAGCCTTAAGGGTATAAAGTAAGGGTATATTTTATGCAAAATAGAAACAAACTTATCTTGTAAAAAATACGATTGACGTTTCCGTTGCGTGTAATGGCGAATGGCGATATGCCTTCGTTGATTTATTCATAAGCCAAATAATTGTCAATTCAGTAATTTAGGTATAAAGTAATATTAAGTTAGTCCTGGACCTTTGGCCTGTGATGTCACTTTTCAATCACAACAATTCTTAACTTCACTGTATAAAAGCTGTTGTTCTTTAAATTTTCGTTCCGAATTAGAGTAAGTAGTTGTATACTGCAAGCAATCAAAGTTATACTAATGATGAAAGTGAAATTTTAAGATGCGCGCGCATCTGTAACACAAAAGTAACATCATGAAGTTGCTTGTTTTAGAAACATATTGCTACATTCACACAAGTGTTTTTAGTTTCATATAAGTGCGATTTATATAGTTTTCATTATATTTTTTTAAATAATATTTTAATAATTCCATAATCAAGTATAACTTTTCTAAGTAAAACTTTTGTAAGTAAAAAGCCATGCAAAAAAATATGGGTGCGTGACCCATATTTTTTGCATGGCTGTTTACAAAACCTCAAGTGATCTAATTAAGAGAGAGAAGCATAAAAATGTCTTCTATTTCTTAAAAAATCTCAAATATATTTAAAATAATACACATTAATTGCTGAAGGTTGTTAAAGGTCTTCTTAAAATATATAATAAAGATCACAATTGAAAACATTTAAAAAATTGCTTACGCTATAGTCTCAATTGGTGCCTGAATTGATATGTCCAATAACTAAACGCGAAAACAAACCTAAATCTGTCTAGCTATTTCATTTTGCATAACTAAACGAGGTATTTGTTTGTGTCTATAGTTATTACTCGTAATAGTTTTAGAACTAAATCTCGCGAAGTGCTTCAACCGTGCACGCACAAGACCCGAGCTCTATGCTATGTATACTCTATTATTATCGTTTAATACTTAAGTAACGTACCTCGCCCCGCGTTCGACTGCTATGGAAGACTCGACGCTTACAAGAAGCACTTTCAATACATTACCAGTCGTTCGCTACACCCCAGTTGAAACTATCACTTCAACACTCCTTACTGTATATTTATACAAAATGTACAATATCTCAAAAGCGTCCCAACAATATTACGACAGATATGATTATGAAATGTTATAAACGTATCGGCCATTATATCTTGACCTCCCCGAAATAACGGTTTTAGATATTTTGGAATGTGTACTGCGCAAGTACTTGCACAAATTTCAGATGGACCAAGACATAATGTTTAATGCACTATTTGAATTGTTTGATCACAGTAGTCTTTTAACCATTATCACTGTTTTTTTTTTAAATTTGCTGGTGTAACATTTAACTAATTAAAAAAAATACTTCATTGTTTTTCGATATTAAATTTAGATATATAAACCAAAAAACTTAAAACAAAACAAACGTATTTCATGTAAGATTGGCATAAATCAGAAAGGGGATATGCTACGTAGGTACATGCGCATACGCAGGTAAAAACTACAAAACATTCCTAACTTCTTAATTTTGTATACCAAGTTAGCATAAGAAAATGAAATAATAATTTGTAAACGATCAAGTATTAAGATGGATCTTTTTCATACAGATTTTTTTTTATTGAGTGATGTTTTTGCTATCATAGTAAACTTACCAAATATAAAAACATTTATATACCTAAAATAGTATTGAAAGTACGCATTCACGCGTTACTCTATATTTTTTTATTTATTAAGTATGTATAAATTTGACGTTTTTTCATAAAACAGCACAGACATGGGACTACTGTGTTCAATATACATATTTGTTATTCTTAATCTTGAGCATGTTTTTTGCCTCAATATTTAGAAAAAAAAACTGTAAATGCTCTATTTATTTGATTTTGGCACAAGACGCGAGAAATATAATCTGTATATGTATATTTTTGTACTATTTCAAAGCGTTGTCCATATGTTGGGCGAAAACAGGCTCAAAATTAAGATATTTTACTATATAAAATTCTATGTGATATGATAATACGATCCAGACCTTTATCTGCTATGTAACATTTATTATAGGTACAAACAGGTTAATATTCGATTTATATTTAGGTAGGTATTTTCTTTTTGATACATGAGTTTTTATAAATAGAATGAGTGAAGCTTCATATTATCTATCCTAAAAGTGGGTTATATCAATTTTTTCCATACATACAGGTTTAAAATATAGTACTAAAACAAAGTAATGATATAGATTTTCACGGCCGTAACTACCGACAGTGACTAGGGAGCGTTCGAGTATTACGTAACGCAATATTTGAAGATTTTTGACCCCCCCTCCTCCCCTTGTAACGCACAGTAACGTTTTCATGTAACCCCCCTCCCTAAATGTTACGTAACACTCAAGTGACTATTTTCACCTTAAAGTCGCAAAAAGTTATAATATAATTTTTATCTTTGGTATACTTTCAATGGCCTTTGCGGTAACAGTACTGAATAAAATTTATATTTATTTTAGAATCTATACTTGCTATCATCTAACCAAATACGTATCGAACGTTAAATCAAAAAAGTCCTTTTTATCTTTAGTTTCAAAGCCCTGTTGATGCTGTAAGACCGGTTGGCTAGAAAGTAACAGAAAGTGTTAAATAAAGTATACAGTTTATTAGTACAAGTGTTAACTCCAAAAAACGTGTATATATATTGATTTTATTTACTACATAAATGACCTTAATTTTTATTTTAAAAAAAAATGTTACGTAACGTGTTGTAAGAGAACCCCCCCGCTGACCTTGTATAGCATCGTAATGTCTTACGAGACCCCCAAATTGCGTTACGTAATACTTGAACGCTACCCTAGCAAACTGGGCCATTTGATCCCATATAGAAGTATTACAATATTACTAACGAGCGTAATAAGTCTGCTTTTACAAGTAATATTATTTAAGTTTAGTTATATTTGAATAAGAAATACTTGTATGCTGAAAGCCTGGTATCAAAAATTACTGTCGATAGTGAAGGGCGGTATGAAAACACTTTAAATAATTGACGTCAAATTAAATTGATATTTACAAGTCAAACAAGCCAATTCAAAACTAAATTGAAAAGCCAATGGGTTATTTTATACAAAAAAGATTGTGCGCGAAATGTTTTTTCATTGGACTATATTTATTGGACTGTTAGCTTAATGTCATGGATTGGCTTGTTGATCTGGGGCTGATTATGTATCTCAGTTGCCAACTCAAAATTGAAAAGTGTACATCAAATAGCTGTCAAATGACGTGTTTAATATTTGCTATCTCCAGTGACCAACAGAAATACAATAAAGATAGCAAACACAAGTGAGGTCATTTGATGTACACTTTTCTATTTTGAGTTGGCAACTGAGATACATAGTCAGCCCCCTGTGCGAAATATATCCGCTGTAAAAGAAGTAATTTAAGATTTTAATGGAGACAGTTTATCTGTTATATGGTGCCAATAATATATGACAGTTTACATCGCCAGACCTAATCCAAAATGGCATACGGTGTCAAACAATCATGCTGTCATAGCATTGAATATCTCAATAAGAACTTTTTGTTCCTTATTCAAAAACTTATTTTTAAAAATAACGGTCACTCAGCCTTGATCCAAACTCAGCAACATACTTAGTTAATCTTAGGCCTTTAAATAATATTTACAATAAAAACGACATTATCTATATTTGCTCAAATACAACTTTTAAGTGAATATTAGGCGAGAAAATTACTCTTAACTAGAGGTCGTCCGAGAAATTCACTGAGTCATTTTAACAATGCTATCAATAAGCTTTATAATTAATTGTTAAATTTAGCAAAAGAAAAGTAAAGAATCCTCTGCACTTTTCTCTATATCCATAAATCAAGAGTTTTTGATACAGACTGGTTATTTTAAGTACAACGCCATTTTATAGTAGCTAGCTAGCTGCTGCAACGGACGTTGTCCTGTTTTCGCCAATTTTAGCAGAAAATTGCGAGTTAAAATTAAATAATTTATTTTTATTTAAGTATGGGTTTCCTCAAAGAAACGCCTTCTATATTTTTTTAAATTTTCTGATATTCCGGGAATATTACATTTTTTTCTAAAACAACAAAACCATACCAGAATATTTGATTCTAGGATTAACTACGCCTTAGTACAAAATTGCCGCTGGTTCCAACATTCATTTAACATTTCGTGATATATCTTTGTTAAATTCTCTCTTCATTCAACTTGGTATTGGAGTATAATGGATCCTTAAACACTATACAACATACTTTCATTCATCAACACGGACGTTGAGAAAACTTTCCCTGAAAAGCCTGTATTTTTTATAAAATCACTCGATGATTCCTCGGCGACTATACTTTTAACTAACAATATCTTTATGAATAGGCACACATAAATTCTGCAAAGAAATTATCTACAAATAAACGTTTTATTTACACCATGGATTTAGTCTAGTTAAACGTTTGCGTTAGATAATTTGAAAAAAAAAATAGGTTTAACATAGGTAAATTTTTCTAAAACAGTTTAAACGATATTTTTTATTAAATCATCTTTAATACTTATTTAACATTAGCTATAATTCAATAATTTATAAGATCTTTAAGTTTGTGATAATCCTCGATTAGATTTAACAAGATATTCGATACCTACCTATTTACTCGACTCCTTAGTTACACGACGTCGACATAACAAAGAGAAGAAAATATTTAATTGTAACTTACCCTATTTCAAATTTATAATCCTGTCACAAAACAAGATCAAAGTTCACTTGGTCGGACCAAAACTTCAGTCGGTAAAATTGATCAAAACTTTAAATCACACGCACACAGCTACAAAATTACTTGTAGATATTCGCCTGGGTTTCATTCTAGTAAAAAGTTTTGAATGTGTGTTCATTTGCACTCTATTACACTTTCGACGCTAGATGGCTCTAATAGCAATTATAACCATCAGTGGTAAACATCAACTGGGCCTGAAATTCAAGCCTCCTTTACTGGTATTAGTGACTTATTTGGTAGCATATAATGAGGATAGAGTTAGTTTGATTAAAAAACACTAACGTAAAACAAATTGTAACCCTTTTTCGTAAACATTCAACATTTATAACTAAGTAATTTGAATAAAATTATATGGCAAACTAGACAGGATATTTACATACAAAATGTATATTTTTTACCCAAAGATTATAAGTAGAAATATAATGCTTCATGACACACATACAACTAATTATTAGAATTTGGCCCCCTATTAGAGGTATTCTCTCATGATCCAATAGCTTGATTTACTTTTTATCTTAGCTACAAGAGAAATTTGATTTGATGAAATATATTTTAATCTAGGAACGATATGTTTTCTATTGTGTGATAAAATGAAAGAAATAAGATTATTTTGTAAATCTTCATAAATTTCAATTCAACACCGGTTATCCATTGCTGTAAGGAACCATGGTATATTCTGTTACTTTGTGTCTAAATATCGTAAAACATAGTCATGCTATCTTAATTTCAATAGGAGTTTAGTTTTAGTTTCAGTATGATTTCAATAGGAGTTACTAATTTTAGACTAAATAATTGTTGCAATGAAGTTGTTATTTCAAGTTGATAAGTGGTATTAAAATCATGCTGCTTCGTGACATAATAACCTACCGTTTGATTAAACAAAGACTAAAGTAAGTTCAGTTCATTTATAGTCTATTATAGTGTAATAATAAATATCAGGTTGAACCTTGGCGTACTTTAGTCTAAATTTATTAATAAAACGGCTAGTGTTTTACTATTCGTAGATTCCTAGTTTTATATCTCCTGTAGTATCATCACAAGAGAATCCTCTAATTTGGCGATACGCGTTCCGTCATCATACCACAATAATTGCACAAAATAGTTCCTAACAGTTCAAAAACACCATAGCTCGAACGAACACTTTAGAATGCCACGCGAAGCTATCGGATGCAATTAGACTCGTTTGAAATGATATCTCCATGATATGGGTTTCGATATGGATTTAGAAAACTTAGAACGGTCTTTAGGCCTCGCGGCTCGTGCGAAATGTTAAGGGCGCAGTGGACAGTCACGTGGCCAGCGCGAGAGCGAGCTGCAGCATCAGCAGCGCCAGGCCGGCCGGCAGCGAGCGTACCCCGCGCCCGCACGACTGGATCTCGATCTCCTGGGACACCATCATTCGCGTTTTATATCTTATAATTATAATACTACTAGCTGTTGCCCGCGGCTTCGCCCGCGATAAATTGAGATGTAAGCTATCCTATCTCGCAAGTTGGATCGAACTGCACATGGTGTGCGAATTTTATTATAATCGGTTAAGTGCTTTAGGAGTCCATTGAGGACAAACATTGTGACACGAGATTTATATATATTAGGATACTATAATATAATTAAAGATATCAATTAACCCTGGCACAATTGAAAGTAGGCTAGGCTAGGCTAGGTATATAGACTATTCTCACACTGGCACGTTGGTCTTCGAACGTTGCTTGTAAGTTATCTCTGTATAGAAAACACGCTCAGTCCAACACACAATACAGTTCGTCTTAACTAGACCTGTTTATTTTTTCTGATGGCGAGGACTTGATGATGAGGACCTGATGAAAGAACTGGGAGATCGCTGATGGCTTTAAAGTTATGGTATTATGTTTTGTAATCCGAGCTGTTTATCTAAGCACATCAAAAAGAGACTTGTTGTAAGTAGGATCTGTGATTTAGATGTGTTAGATTAATTCAATTTTTTAAAAGCTGACTTTCGACAAATCAACTAATTTACTAAATTTAAATAACTGACCCTCTTCCGCGGTGAGTGTCTGTCTAACTTGTCAAAAACTATTGGTGATATAGGTAAGAAAATTAGCAATTTATCCATACACGGTGTTATGGAATGGGATTGATATTGGAATTTGCTTTTGCTCGTAAGTTCGTTTTTGACTCTGTAAAACTACATAGTTGTTAAGACTAACGAATAACGAGCGATAGCAACAAACAATCTAAAGACATAGAAACCAAGACTATAACAGATATCCTTTTATGTGAATTAAAACGGGTTTTTATGAGCCTTAAGACGGAGAATGTGAATAAAATCATAACAAGTTAATGAGGGAAATATAAAGGAACTGTTTTTCTATTTTTCGAAATAGTGGATTGAATTTTATGTTACTTTACTAACTACACAAAAAAGTATACAAGGAAAACAGATAATTACTGGGGTGGTTTGTACCAACAACCATAACCTGTACAAAGTTTTTACGGAGTAAGCAGGTTTTTGTAAAAGGTTTCTGACTGTTGACCATATACAATAAAACAAGTAAGTATTAGAAACAGACAAATAATGTAGTTAAAAGATTTCTGGGGCTTTTGTTGAGTATGGGAAAGCCTTCGACAGCTTGAATCATGAATATATAGCAAAATCTACAGAAAGGAATACCTGGCGTCATACTAAAATAATCGAAACCCGAACTCACCGAAACGGGTCAAGACTTTAAAGAGAGAGTTAGAAAGTAGGACTGAAGTGGCTTTATTTTAAACGCGTTAAACGTTGGCGTTAACTTGGTTTAATGAATTCGAAAGTGGGTACAGAGATTTCGGAAGTGACGTGTCAATGCAATGTGCAGAGGTACCTCCGGGTGGTAGGAGACGCAGTGGTGCGGGCGCGCGCGGCGGTGTGCGGACGCGGCGCGGCAGACGCGGAGGTTCGCCTCGCGGGCGCGCACGTCCAGCCGCTTGGCGCCGCACGGGCACAGCGTGTCCACCACCAGCAGGATCAGGTTGCTGTGCGGGATCTTCTGCACGCTGAACGGCCTGCAACACACGTTTCGAGACAACCCTCATTTCATTACCTATTTTCTTTCAACAAATTAACTAATTCTTCAATGACACTGTGTCACGTAAAGCTAAGCTTTAATATCTAGAGATATTTAGTTAGAAGTGGCTTCTACATTCGTGGCGTTCTACAATTTGAAAGTGGATTTAACAGTCGCTAAGATAGTTTCACTTATCGCGTTGCAAACAAACAGATAATCTCCTTGATGAAAACTTATCTATAGTCAAAGAGCCTCACCCTGCTATAAAAACTACAGAGCTCTGACAGCTTCAACCAAAAATCGAGAGGAAATAAAAGAATTGAAATGCGACCTATTGGAATACTAGTACATACTAAAACTATTAAATTATAAATAGAAACATATACAAGATATTCTCAAATTAGTTAACGATATTTCAGTTAGGGACTCGGAATAGGTACCTACCTAAAAACATAAAAAATAATAAAAAAAAAGTAAGGTAATAGCGAGAAAACCTTTAGTGAAATATTAAAAGGGCTATAATTTATTTATATTTTATTATGAGCCTGATTTTTTTCATTTTTAAATAATTATACAGAATATCCAACCTCAATTTTGTACACTAATTTGAAAATGCCTCATATAGATGGGGGAATTCTGTATACGGCCTCCAACTTACCTTTCACACCCCGAATTATGGCAATTGGTTAGTTTTCCTTTCAAGGGCTGCGCAGCATTGAGCCTCGTGGACTGCAGTGTGAAGAGCTCAGCGCTGGTGTCGCAGGGGCGGACCGCGGCCGAGCGCGCGGCCTCTCGCGGGGGCTCCCGAGGGGGCCCGAGCGTGACCGGCCCCGGCATCTCGTGGTTCTTCTCGGTGCCTCCAGAGTCAGCTATGATTATCTCATACGTCCCTCGATCTCGATCTAAATCATCTTCGTGCTCTAAGTCTTCGCCTTCGTAGTCTTCGTAATCTAAAAGTGATTATTAACGTGATTACATCCATTATTATTTCACGGAACGTTTTTAATGTAAAAAAGTTCTAAATGTCCATATATAATACTTAAACTATTCTTAATTTTGTATATAGCTTCTACTACTCGTTCCTATTATTAGATTCTAGAAAAATATATAAAAAATGGCTAATCGACATAGTTAATATCATTTTATTATCACTTCAGTCAATTTTCAGAGGGAACAATTACGAGATTTAAAAGTATTTAGTTTTAACAAAACTTTATTTAAAATTTAAGGTTACTCATTAAAGAAGCCTATAAACTTTTTTGAGCTTACCTAATTCTTCTTCAGCATGTGGATGTGACCGTGCCATAACACTCTCCCAGAGGGGGTACCACACTGCCAATAAATTAGTGAAGTATGTACCAAGCCAAGACAATGGTCTGATTGGAGTTATCTTATTACCACCACCACTGAATGGACTTCTGGAGTCGGGACATCTGCCCTGATGGTCGTGAACGGTAACTTTTTTGTAAATCTTATCTTGAACCAAGGAATCCATGATAGTTCCGTCGACTTGGCCGAAGAATCTGCCAGTTTGCGAGGCGTCCTCCGATAGGATGATGAATCCGTTGTCATCTAATATGTAGCAGTCTAACTCGTCACCGGCACACGTTTTCTTGCAGACGCTTCCAGCAGTACACTGAAAACAACGCTTATAATGAATGGTTTCTGTAATTAATAGAATAAAAATTCTGAGGAAGACCTTATAGTCCGTCACTTCTAAGCCAATCCGTCCAAACTTGATTGGGGAATTATGCTTGAAATCTAAATCGCTTGTCATGTAGTATAGGAAGGCAAATAATCAGAGGTAGTAATCAAGGTGGTAGAGTTTAGCAGCGACTCATTCGGATTGGTAGTTGGTACCACCGCCTTACCTATTCCTGCCGCCATAACGTCATGGCGTGTTCCGGTTTGGAGGGTAAGGTAGCCGGTAAACTTGCTTTTGCTCGAGGTCTAACATTCGGCCTCAGGTTGGCAACGCACAATTACCACCTTTGGTGTCTTTGCGGCGGGAATTTCTTTCCATCAGGAAATCCGTCTGCTTATTTGCCTTCCAATATTATAAAAAAAGAGGTTTTGATCTGGGACTAAAATGTTAGAATCTTGTTAAAGTTTACGGGGTACCGTCAAATATAACAATCGCAAGCTAGCAGAAGTACCAATTCGAGCTATTGCATGATTCTGTATTCTAATCAGGTGCATTAAATCATGTCCCACCGTTGTGTAGGGCCATGACTACTAGTCACAGCATAGGGCACGGCACCAAACATGCAATGCTTGAAGCTCTTGATAGCGTAGTGGTCCAGACCAGATTTCTTTTACTCAAGTTTAAAGGTTACAGAAACTAACTGAATGTAACAGATGCAGTGTGTGTGGGACTCGAAATGTTTGTGTTATGGCCAATATTAATAATCAATCCTAATCCAAAACTTGCTGTCAAAGATTGATATTTTGATCCATTTTTATGTTATCGCTTGCCAATAACATATCTGTGGATAGGATAAATATGGCAATTAGGTATGGGATAGGCCGCCGGATACGCAGCTATCTAGATTGCTTGAAATCCATTAGATTGAGATACATT
>NJDC01002098.1:7733-20497 GCA_002245475.1 Calephelis virginiensis | reverse complement strand
GTTCTCTTATTCGTCTGTGTTCGTGCCAAATCTTACGCACACTGTCTAAACTTATCTAAGGCGTATGTTTTTGTTTTTCAATTAAATAAAAACAAAAAAGATGTAACATAATAGACTTTCTAATCCATTTTCTACCAATAAAGTAGTCTTATTTATTTTAATAATTTAGTTCTTTAATGTCTTCCATTCAGAATTATTAAACTCATCCTTTAAGCGCAATAAAAGTACAAGAACCGACTTAAATTTCAATAAGTAAATCATCAACGTAAACAAAAGTTAAGTTTTTCCCTCGATTTCCTTGGGATGTCAATATCTGCCATTGTTGGCAGTTGTTAGCAGTACCACATCGGAAGTAGACTTTTAAAAAAGGGATTTTTGAAATCGTTTCAGAAAAAAACTATAAAATTCGAGTTCAATAAAAAAAAGATAACGTTGCCCGGGATTGGATATGTGGCAAGACTTGCCACCTATCACACTGTGGTACTTAGTGTCTTCGGCTAGTCGTGGGTACCCTGATTATGTCTCTGCATATTTCTTCGGGGATATGGGCGTGAAGATAGATCGAGTAAAAGAACTCTTTTACTAGTTATGAATAAAAAACTTACATCCAACAGCAGTGAGGTGAGGTTGACCCTGGAGTTTTCATCAGAATCTACGAGTAACTCGACGTCTGTCAGGTCGACACTCGAGTAAAGAGGTCTCAGGGTTTCTGTGTACTAAAACAAAAAAAATACACTGGTGTCACTATTTTACTTAAAGATTTGTGGTTGAGTAAAAGGTGCCCAAAATAAAGAAAACTAGTTGCTCCTAATACATATAATTATTCATTACGTGTACTCTAAACTACTAACTCCTTAATGATTTGAACGATTTGGTTGATATTGTGTTTTTTCCCGTGTTGTTCCAGGTTCCTTTGCAGAATAGACCATCTGCCTTCCTGCCAGGCAGCTTGTAAAAGGCCAACATAGGCTTACCGTCACTAACACCATGACATCCCATTGGTACCACCTCCTTACATTTTCCTGTGACCATAACGTCATGAAGTGTTCCGTTTTGGTAGCCTTTTGCTCGAGGTTGGCAACGCACCATTACCGCCATTGGTGTCTCTAGGCGGCGTGAATTTCTTACCATCAGGAAATCCGTCTGCTTGTTTGCCTTCCAATACCTAAAAAAAAATATGTTTCGATGAATTCTTGGATGATTTAAAAACACAACTGTAGCCAGTAGATGTCGGTGCTATCGAAATGTTATCAAATTACAGCAATATAAAGTTTGCCGGGACAGCGGGTATAACATTTTGTTAACATTATTATAAAATACTAGCCGACCTGGTGAACTTCGTATCGCTTGACATTACTAATAATTACATGGGGAAAATTAAAACATCGTTTTTCCTTATTCACCCTGCAAAATTTCTTGGATTTTTTCTCCTGACAATGACTAACTAAAAACTAAAAAAATAATTAGGGAAATTGGTATTATAATTATAAGGAAATTGGTAGACCACCCGAAATGAGGATTCATTTATATATGTTATTAAAATCGCCTCTGTGATCTAGTGATCTTACAATGACCTTGAGTTCATAAAGTCCCGGGTATAATGGCCAGATCGGGAAAATGTTTGTTTTTCTTAATTTCTGCTCAAAACAACCTTGCCCGGAATTGAATAAGTGCCCAGTTGACAAAATGTTAGCCACCTATCACATTGTGGGACTTGTGTATTCGGCTAGTCATGGGTGTCTTGTGCACCTCTATCTTCCTTTTCAGAGATACGAGTGTGAAGATACTATTATTATAATCAGTACAAAAATAAAGAGCAAGAAGCCACTTAAAGCAACAAAATTATAGAAATAATTTATTGTGTGTTTATACTCACTTCCTCGTTAGTATGCTGAAACAATAAAACAAAGTTATTTTAATTATTATTAAACGTTGTGACTACACTTATGTAAAATTGTTTATACCTCTCACGGGAACAAGTTTAGAAATCGGGATAAAAAGTACTCAACATGTCACTCTCGAACCTATAAATTATCTCTATATGCAAAACTTATATGTACCATAATATCGCTGTTTTGCGACGTGAAGGAAGGCTATACAAACAAATAGGTATTTTTATTTAAACTAGTGGTCGCCCATTGGTCGAAATTCAACTATAATAAATTTTAATACCTTGTTGATAAGAACGCCATCTTCATTTCTCAAGACCAACTACTTTGTTTCCAAACTTTTTAGTGCGCCATCTGTGACCTTTTATCGTTATCATCAACATATTTGTTTGTGTGTATCAAATGCATGGTAGTGTGGGTAATGTTTTATTTATTGATTTAAGCATTATTATTGAAAAATATTTACGCTCTGCACTTCTCTTACACATAAACTATAAGGGTGCCAAATTTTATGCTCCTGCGTCCTGCGTCTTCGTGAAAAGGGGTCCAAAGTTTTGGCACCACGTATTAATATATAGATTGTTTTTAGCAATAGTGCGTTTCTTTGTTCTATAAGATTAGATTATCCTTACAACATAATGTTTACTCACCAGAGGCCTTAAATCAGGATGATACAAAACATGCCCGTTGTTATCCACCATGAAGGAGTAGCCGTTCACTCCCAACTGCAAATATATATTTCTTACATAAATGTATAGTTACAAGAAATCTATAAGTAGGTACATATAAAATTGTAAAAGATTTATGAATTCCTGTTCGTTTAAACAAATTTACAGATCACTTGATAGCTTCTTGATACAAAATATTTGGTTAGTACTTGTCTGTTTGTATGTCATACTGTAGCGAGAAAAATTTACACATTATTTTTTTAACCATTAGTTATCTCCCGATGACTACTTTAACACCAAAATCACATGCTTCTTCAAACACTTTTAAAATTATAAAAAGTTTTTTCCTCCTCCTCCTCCTTTGCAGACTATTTGTTTTACTGCCAGACAGCTCGTAAGACATGAATTTCTAACCATTAGGAAATCCGTCTGCTTGTTTGCCTTTCAATGTCATAAAAAAATTAGAATTGCTTATTTTGCCCTCAGTTCAATTCGTGAAATTTGTCTAGATATATTAATTTAGTATTATTTATTTAACCAATATGTAACATAGCCATATAATTAATCAATATCTAAACATTAGTTTCGTACACATAGATTATATGACGGCATTTTAAAGCCTAATCTGCTCATTTAATATTGTTGAAAATAAATCAAAAGTAAATGAAATTAAGGTATTCAAATTTTGGAAGAATGTAATGTAGAAAAGTACACGCAGAGGTCTGAACCAAAATCAAGCGAATTCCATGATTTTGACAAAGGTGTTACTCTAAATACGCAAATTGATCTAACTCCAAATTATGCTTGTGTTAAAGAAGTTAGAAAACGATTTACGATAAATTCGTTACGTACTTCGGGAATGGAACCTGAGCCTCGCGGTGGGTCGGTGAAGTTGGACGCTATAACCCCTCGTCCAACGAGTAGATCAATTATAAAAACCAAAGTAAATTTCATAAACACACAAACCCAGACATGCAGGCAAAATATATTATTATGTTTTAGCACGATGGCGACCAATACTCTGACTGGGAATCAAACCCGAGCCCTGTAAATGTGTGTTGGCGTTGGGCAAGATTGTGACCAACGAGGCGGTCTGTTAAAATAATAATAATAATCTTTATTAGACCTTGGCCATAATAAATACAGTATTAAAAATGCATACTTATTACAATGTAAGTTAATAATAATGCATTACAATAATTGATAGTTTTATAGATTCATAAATTAGTTTTACCTTGTATGGTGGCACGAGCTTCTTTATCTGATCAACTGGAACATCAGTCCCTACCACACCAAGGAGGTTTGCTTCTCTTTGCTGAAATAAAAAAAAACTTTTGAACGTTACAGATACTTAATTCTATGCACAAAATTATTAAGCAGCTAACAGCCGCACTCTAAAACGTCAATTCACATTTAATCTATCATTATCTCATAATTTTGTATTTAAAGTGTCGGCTCAGGAAATAAATTTTTAGGTGCGGGATTTCATGGTGGTGACTGGTGCCCCTCCTCTCCCTCTAACAAATAATAGCTTTGGTTTTACCCTAGGCCCGCTCCCCGCACCTCCAAATCTCCGTCGCCTACGCTGCCTCTCTTGCGTTCGTCGCTCGACGCCGGGAAGCAATATACAGTACCTAATACTATTTAAATTATGCGCTTCGGCTATATTCGTCAAGCTTCGGAAATCCGAATGTATTTTAAAGATTCTATATAGAGAGTTGCTATTACACATAATTAATCGTTTCGCTTAAATTTAGATTAGGTCAGCCAATTTAAAAATAAAAGTATAAAGTGTAAAGCCGAAGCGCATAATTGATGCGTTAATTGCATAATTTGAGTGCACACGATTGATAGACGTTCGGTGGTTGGGAGTTTTCGGCGCCCTACACATGACGGCGTCCAGTCGCACCGCTCGCACTGCCCTAAGGCAGTCGGCATAATGATTGATAAAAGACAACTGACGTCTGTGAATACGACCGTTAGACGGAATAGGAATAGGACGTTTTGGGGATCGAGAGAAAATATGTATGCAGTTTTCAAGCTACTGAATTTCATGTGCCTCAGGTTAAGTAAAATTAATCAATTTTGGAGGCACTTTGTATAATTTTGTTTTGTTAAAGTGCACAAGAGAAATATTTACGAAGATATTAGTGTATCCTGTATTTTCTCGATGCCCTTAAATTTCACTTGATGAGCTTAAAATGCCAACGTTTTACCTAAATCGTGACATGAATGACTATTAACTATGACATGACTATTTTAAATTACTTAAGCCTGATTGTCGAAATCAGGCGACATCCTAAAGTAAATTGATTAAAATTTAATAAATAATGTCAAAATAAAAAATATCCAAATACATTGTCAAAGTATAGAAGATTTTCAAAAAAAAAATCAATTACCAGACATTGGAAAATACTAAACCATTGTTGAGACACTATTAGAAGGTCCTTCCAATTAAAATCCTGACAATATTGCCATCATAATAAAATAATGATATCACTTGAATATGCTGACTTTCAGAAAATATTCAATACGGTGTAAGAAAATCCTAAAGAAAGCCAAGTTAAGGTATTGAGGACCAGTAGCGAGCTCATCAGGAATTTCTGCAAAAATAGTACAAATAGAGTCAACCTGGAAGCTAAAGGTCCGAGCTTTCCAATCAGAAGTGGCAAAATTCAAAACGATCCCTTATCTCCAAAATGATAGACAGCAATACTCGAAGACTGGAATACACATTTAAGCAACTAGATTGGAAAATGAAGAAATATCATAGACTTAAAGAAATATGTGAAGACTTAAAGCTTCGAAAGCAACGTCGTAAATGAAGGCTATTTAATTTTCCAAAGAGTAAGTATTTTCTGCTAGTTTTTTATGTCCTTTTATTTTTTCCCCTGTGTTGGTCATAAAATAAAATAAAACTATTTTTATATAACTCATAAATAAATAGGTCAATTTCTTTCCTACTAAGCAGCGAATACGCAATACCTGTTTCTCTTGGTCCGAGTTGCTTAATTATAATTACGTTTAATAATACACATTACTTTGTAGAAGAAGAGAAGCTATTACAATAGCTTATAGGATAAATCGTCGACTTAAATAATTGTTCTCTTGATTAAAACAAAGGTCTCGTCTAAAGAGAGTCTAAAGATAGGAAAGATAATAATTTCCAGAGAATTATCTCCCTAACCTTTGTTTTAACCCTTTGTTACGGTTATTCTTGCAATGGGAAACAAGATTCCTATTTTGTTTCACAATTTTATTATTACTTTTATAATATATTTTAGAATAAATATATGTATTTATACTAATAGATAAAAAAAGTATCTTCAAGCCCATATCACCGAAGAGGTACGCAGAGGCACAAACAAGAGTACCCACGACTGATCGAAGACACTAAGTCCCACAATCTGATAGGTGGCAAGTCACCAACCGGGCACATATCCAATTCCAAGCAACATTTTTTTTATTATTAAATTGGAAAATTATATTTTTTGTTGCCTGACAAATGTCTCTCAACTCATGAAGTCAAGTCCAATACCTAAACCGGTAGACCACAGAGTCGATTTGCATACTTACTTTTACATTTTTCATCATCGATACTTTGTGGTACTCCATTATATTTCAAACAATAACATTGTTGTAAAAAGTCTAACGTTTATTAGTTTAGTAAACCAACAAGTCTGCTGGAGTGAGAGTGCTGTGCAGTAACTTGCCTGGATTTACCGCTTTATTGTACCTACTTCTGATAATATATGTCATATATATGTCAGTGTCATATCCGGTCCGGAGGATAGGGTTGCCGATTGGTTGACTTGCACACAGGAAACATTTATTACATCCTCGGTGTATTTATTATATGCTTGTTCCTTGTCTCATCATATAAAAAGAAAAAAAAAACAACGAGTGGCATACCGGGAGTGCCGCCTGAAGTACAAACTTGAATATTAACGTTGTGCATTTTTGATACTTTGGAATGGTTAAGGAATACTTTGGCACGAACTGTTTTGACTATCAATATAAAAGTACTGGTGTTTATGTGGCAAAATTCAATATTTAGTTAATTGTTTTAGTTCGAGAAATAAAAATCACGTATGAAAAGCGGCCATAACATAAGGTGGTTTTACTATCCTTCAGTCTTGCATATTTCCAATCAGCAAGTTTACTCTTCAATCTCGTTTTTTCGCAAGTTGTAAATTGTAATCGGATATGTCATTTTCGATACTCTTGAACACGAATCCAATATTTTATTTCTTATTATTAACTAAATGTTAATAATTCGCAAGTAGGTACAGTGTTCAAGAATACTTAAAATAACACAAAATCCTATTTCGATTCCCAATTTGCTCGAAATCGATAGGCAGGAGTAACCCGTTCGAGTAACGTGTCCTGACGCGAGTTCAACTTTTTTATCCCATCACAAAAAATGCGCAACTTCGCTGAAGAGGTTTTTGCTTCGAAAAATATATATTATGTTTAATTAGATTAGGAAACTAATGTTTTCTCCTGGAGATTGTGTTCAGTACTTCACCGTAAGCGAGAGGTTCAATTAATCTTAGCGTCTGACCTTCAGTGTTCTTAAGGGTAACTATTTATCATAGCCAAGCCCCATCAATAGGTGAAAGCTATGTTTGCGAAAATCTTTTGAAAGTAAATAAGTTTTGTTATACATCTGAAGTAGAACCGAAAAATGTGTATTAAATGTATATTGTGTGCTTTGTAGTTTGAAACTTGGTGAAATCATGTTTTTTTATGACCAGTCAGTGAGCCAAAACACAGCTCTCATGATAGTATGATACAACCGTTGCCTATAGATACCATAAATGTTATAGGTTTGGAGTGTACTATGGCCAGGATGTCAAGCTTTTGTGCAAGTCTATTGTCTACCCTACCTTACAGAAGGAAACACACAGAGAAATTATGGAAGCAGGAATAGGTAGCCGGTTTGATACCTACACAGTCAATCATACCATAGTACTACTAGTAATCTGATGCAAAGACTGATTTGCCTTTACTGTATCTTCAGTAAGTCAAAATAAAAACGCCTTTGGTGCAATTGATTTGTCTCTTTTTTATAGGATAAACAGGTGAACAAGATCTTCTAATAGAAAGATCAAGATAATAGATCTTCTGATGGTAAATTTCATGCAAGATGTAGGTTTCAAAGGTACGTTGCAAACCTGATTATACTTCTTAAGTAAGTTCAGGTAGTAAAGGGAGATTAGTACGGTATCCTCAAAAATAGAAACACCATAGATGTATCCACAGTAGGAATGGGAGCTGACGCCGGTACTAAATCGTGCCGTTGGCAAAAATCTACCACATGGTAGAATAGTTAAAGTAGTAGAGTAAAGCCTTATTACTCATCAAGCTTATAGTCAGGTCAATTTAGACATTGACCCTTGCAAAATTTCTCAGATAGCTGAAAATTTGCAAAAATGTTAGGGACACCATTGTAATGAAATTTTGAAAAGGCCTCATCGATCCCATGTCTGCAAAAAAAAATATTCGACGTCAAAGGTTGCATAATTTTTTTTTTAATTTTTCAGTGAAATGAATACTTTTATAATAAAATATGTTAGACAAATCCAAAGAAAATCATTTAATATGCAATTTCCCGCCAAAAAATTTACATGTATTATGTAAGAGGCCAGTTTAAAAAACATTTTGGTGCACAAGTAAAGATGCATGTAATGTGTAGTTATTAATACTAGTGGTCTAATCTTGTTGATAAGAACGCCATCTTCATTTTTCAAGACCAATTACTTTGTTTCCAAACTTTTTAGTGCGCCATCTGTGTTCTTTGTAGTGTAGGTAATGTTTTATTTATTGATTTAATGTACTTTATAAGCATTATTATTGAAAAATATTAGCGTTCTGCACTTCTCCTACACATAAACAAAAAAAGTCTAAAGTTTTGGAATCACGTATTAATACATAGATTTTTAAAATAGAAGTTTTACAGTGGAAAAAAGAAAAATACGATATGTTTACAAAGTATAAGTCTTGGTCTGCCGAAATAACAAAGTTGTAACGGGTAGAGTTCTGAAGAAACTTACTACTTAACGGTAGTGTAAGTACTTACGTTCCCAAAGCGTTAAATATAAAATCCCTTTTATTGCTTTGGTCCGAAATAAATCTTTTTACAATAAAAAACCTTTTAAAGGTAATGTTTAGAGTCGGGAAATACTTTTGTGTTACTTTAAAATTGCTAAACATGGACTCTTTATTTTATTTATTAATTACAACTTACATAAAACTTAAGTAATTAAGAAATATTTGTGTAAAAAATTAAAAAGCAATTTAATTTTAATATAAGTGGTTATAATTCCTTTTTGAATCCAACTTTATTTTTTTTCTATATAATTTTTATTATATAACAGGCTAAGGTTTATAGTCATGCTGCTCCTTCTGTCATATATATCATACTACTTCTTTTATTATTATTTCGAATTAAGATAAAGCTTTTTGGTTATAAATTGGTACAAAAAAATCTGTCTTGTAGGGTAATTGCATATCATCATGATCAAGGACAAACTTATCCATTTTCAACATTGTCATGGTATCAAGATTTACAGACTATACCATATACTGACTGTATAGTTTAAAGCCAATGTGAAAGGTTTTATTATATAGCAATTTATTGTTTACTGAACCTGTTTAAAAAGAAGCTTAGAGATAGCTATTTATATTTTTAGAGATAGATATGCTCCGTAGGTTAAAGACGTTTGACATAATTGTTTTTTTTTTAGTTTCTGACATGGGCGGTAGTATTTTATATTATTCAAGTTTATGATTGCTTAAAATTAGGTACCCGATTTATCTCGATCTTGGATTTTTCATAGTTGTCATAGAAAGTCATGTCAAGGCCTTGAGTAAAGCGGTTACCTCCTTAATCAAGCTCACTTAGTGAGATTTGGTGGCAACTAGAAAATATGCGATACATTAGTTCTTTCATGATACCTTTGGACAAAATTGTATGAAATGCCTAATGTTACTTGATATATACCAACACCAAATTCAATAATTTCAAATAAACTGAAACCATGTTTTCCCTCGACGATGCCAAAACTGCGGCATAATTGTTGCTAATAGCCGACTGATGACACTTGCCTTTCATTGACCTTTTACAGGTCTTTATAGGTGAGTTATATCCAAATGATTATTACGCATTTTCTAGTTCGCAAATTAGTCGATCTTTGGCTATATACGAATACTAGTAGTTACAATGTGAGTGTTTGTCGATATATTTACTGATAATGTCTTTTTAAGTAATTTCTTGTGAATGTCCATGAAATGTCCAGCGAATACGATTTATATCCGATTTCTAATGCATAAAAAGTAAATACACCGATGAGTTTTCTAATGAAGGAAATACAACCTACAAATACCAATGGTAGAAATAGCGCGTTGTCAATCAGTGAATGTGATGAAGCCTATTACATTAATGAGTTTATAAGCTATTTTACCCTTTATAGTAGGGGAGCCCAAGAGGGGATTTTTGGACTAACTCAGGCGCGTCAGATTAAGGTATGGGGGATACCCTGTACCATTGTTGAACACCTCCATTATGTATCAAATCTCTACATAGAGACGCGCATATAGGATTGTCTGTCTAATTTTATTTGGCTTGAAAATATACTCGAGCGTGTCAGATTAAAGTACGGCGGGCTTATTACATGCCAATAAGTCTATGTTTGAATTTTCTGATGATTTGAACAAGACGTACGGGAGTAGGAGGTTCAGAAACTTTCAAAAACCAAGTCATATGTGTTAATTGTCTATTACAGCAATCTGTCTGATTGACATATTTCTGTCATCGGAGACACATTAGGGATATATATTATTAATATTTGATGAGTTCGGCTATGATCAAGTGACTGAAATTGCTATTTTAGCTTCTAGACACTTAACGCACCGCTAAAAACAAAAACCTTACATGACCTTTTTTACTCTCCACTATTTAATCGACAAAGTGCAGTGGGTCCCAATTACGCTGGAGTTACTACACATTTCGCATCGCGGGCTCCCCTACTATTAAAACAAATTACAGTGACAAGCACTGACATCAATGCTGAAGGTATAGGTAAGGCCGAAGTTTACCGCCGATTCTGATTTCACTACTTAAATTTATTTATTATTGGATGGCAAATAAGCAGAAGAATTTTACGGACGGACCATAGGTGGTGAAGGTGCGTTGCCTATCTGATCCCGGGATGTTAGGCCTCGAGCAAAAATAAGTATACTGGATACCTTATCCTCCGAACCAGAACACGTCAATGGCAAGCACTGACGTTACGACAGCAGAAATGGGTAAGGCGGTGGTACCGATTCAGACGAGTCGCTACGAAACTTTACCACTTAGTCAGATGTCACGGTGCTAGTGACGGTAAGCTTATGCCCACCTTTTACAAGCTGCCTGTCAGGAAGTCAGATGGTCTATTCTACAAAGGAGTCTATTCTGAATTTAAATAATCCTGAAATTTAAATAATCAGATTATCTTATGAGTGACGGGGTTGATTTCTACGCATTTATAAATACAATCTAAAACTTACTGTGTGGTTTCTCCTGTCGAAGATAGGAACAGTAACTGATGTCATCAACTGTCCCATCCCGTCTTCGTCGAGACTGCTACTCTGTTGGTGTCAAAAAAATTATGAAAATTTATTTGTTAAATTAAAAAAATCAATAGAGCCTGAAAAAACCTACATTTAGTTTAGGTAAGAAATATGTTGAAAACCAAAAAATCCGTAAAAATAAAAAAATCGAAATCGGTCAATCGATTCAAAAGTGTTAATGTAACCTCTTTTTCCGTAGAGGTTAAAGGACTGGAAGACAACTATTAGAAAAAAGGCAAAAACAAGGATTCCCTGGTGGTAAGATCTACGTTTCGAGACATCGAAAATATTTGTGATAGATATACAACCTGAGGTTATGTTTATACAAATAATTGAAACAAATTAAAACTGTTAAAAACTAAATTCAATTTCAGTACTACATCTCGATTTTATCATCCTTTTTTTAAAAAGGTAGCTAAAGAAGCCGAGCTGCCCTATACTCATAGTCGCCCATTGGTCGAAATTCGACCATAATACATTTTAATATCTTGTTGATAAGAACGCCATCTTCATTTCTCAAGACCTACTTTGTTTCTAAACTGTATGGTCTGTGATCTTTTATTGTTATCCTCAATATATTTGTTTGTGTGTGTCAAATGCATGGTAGTGTTGGTAATGTTTCATTTATTGATTTAATATACTTTATAAGCATTATTATTGAAAAATATTAGCGTTTTGCACTTCTCCTACATATAACCTATAAGTGTGCCAAATTTTATGCTCCTGGGTCCACGAGATTTTCGTAAAGAGGAGTCCAAAGTTTTGGCATCACGTATTAATATTTAGAAAACACAAAAACCACTTGACGAATCGTGATAAATTTTCCCCCGAAATCCCGAAAAGGTCTCACAATCTGCTAATTCATGTTCATTATTAGTATTCGTAACAAACATACAAAAGAAACCAGAAATACATGCAGTCGAATTGATAACCTCCTTTTTTAAAGTCGGTTAAAAATCAATTGGACATAAATGTTAAAGATAATTATAATAAACTCTTTGCTGTACAACTGGTATGTCATAAAAGTAATAAAAACATTTATTATACATATTATAAACAAAATCCCTTACAAGCGATCTCTTCCATACAAACAGCGCTTAGGGGGCGTCCACAAATTACGTGAGATGTTTAAAGGGGGGAGGGGGTCGATTCAAATATCACCTAATCTTACGTTGGAGAGAGGGGGGGTCTCGGCAAATATCACGTATTTTTTTTGCTTCAATCACATAAAAAATGCTATTTTGGTCCATTTCATCCATACTTAAGATTTAATATAAAGCAAAATCGTAATACAACGAAGATCATTCACTAATTCCTTCAAAAGAAAATAACTTCATTCATACCCGACTTGACACATCTACTGACTGTCAAACCACCGTATAGGTATATTTGTTTTGTATCAAATACCTCAATTCACTTAATTAATCAATTAGGTTTTTTATGTTATTGGATTGCAAACAAGGATTTCCTGATAGTGAAAAATTCACACCGCCTATAAACACCAAAGGTGGTAATGGTGCGTTGCCAACCTAACGTTGGAAGGTTAGGCCTCGTGTAAAAGCGAGTGTACCTTATCCTCCAACCGGAACAC
>NJDC01002096.1:44447-66276 GCA_002245475.1 Calephelis virginiensis | reverse complement strand
AAAGATTTAGAATAACAACTAGAGTGCGAAGCGGGAAAACGAAGTACAGAGCTACGATTGGAGCGACATTAAACTATAGCTCAAACTTTCCAGTCACTTGTCCTAGCTAGGAAGGAAATGCAAATTTTGCCATACTAAAAGTACAATATTCGTAATTACTAAATTCTTAACAGACTATGATGAAAAATGTTTTTTTTATAGGTTGACGCATTTACTACGGATTCTAAAATGGTACGACACTCATACAAATTTACTTCTAACATATTTTTATTGAAGTGAAAACTTCTTTAGCGACAATGCGCACTTTTTTTGGAATGGGTATGATTCGTAAGACGAAAATTCGTAAGGGGGCGCAGTGCGTTTGCGCGAATAAGGCGGCGCAGTTTGCTTGTGTGAATGTTCGTGTTGTCATGTTTGTATACGATAGCACAATAAATGAATATTGTATTCTACCACCTAAATGATAGTACATTCCAAAATGTCAAAAATGCACAAGCACAACGTTAATATTCAAGTTTTCACTTCTGCCGGCACTCCCGGAGTGCAACCCGTTTTTTTTTAATAAAACGCAGATTGGAACATTTTTTTCTTACTAACATAAAAATGTATCTTAAATGTACGTGACATTCCTCGAAGGTCATATTTTACGAACTTCCGGGACAGCCTATATAATAAAATACATTGTTTTTGTTGTATCCAATGTAACATGAGAACTGAAAATTCCTTGCTAGTGTGAACTTGTTATTTCTGCAAAATATCAGTTTAATTTGATAACTTTAACGGTAAAACTTTTATTTTTATTTTGTAGCCCCCGACGCAAAAAGAGGGGTGTCATAAGTTAGACGTGTCTGTCTGTATGTCTGTCTGTATCATAGCTTCCGAACGGATGCAGTGATTTCAATTATTTTTACATTTGAGGTAACTTATATGCGAGTGTTTGTTTGGTAAGTGGTAGAGTTTCGCAGCGACTCACCCGGATTGGTACCACCGCCTTACCCTATTCCTGCGTCATGACGTGTTCCGGTTCGGAGGGTAAGGTAGCCGGTGAACTTACTTTTGCTCAAAGCCTAACATCCCGGCCTCAGGTTGGCAGCGCACAATTACCACCTTTGGTGTCTCTAGGCGGCGGGAATTTCTTACCATCAGGAAATCCGTCTGCTTGTTTGCCTTCCAATATCATAAAAAAAATATAAATTTTAAAAGTTTAAAATAAAAAAAGTTTATAAAGTTTAAAAGTTGTGGGATATTTTTTACTTTTTAAAAGGAAATGAAGTTCTTGTGTCGGATTTTTTAAATTTTTAATTAGATTTTTTGTTATTTAATAGTTGTAAGTGTTATTGTAGCAAAAATATGTTCAAATGTATTATACAATATTTCCATTATTAGTGCCATAGTTTCCATTATTTTTTAATAAAGACTGACTCAAAAACTCCTTTCTGTTTTGTTTTACATGTTTCTTAAGGCATTACTTGGCTAATCCGAAATTGATTGTGACGGATCTTTTTCAAGAGGTAGGTCATAATTTTGGAAAAGTTACATACAAATTTAGTACGAAATGCCTGGGTGGGTTTGGGTGCCTCTGTCTAACTCTTCAGGGATATGGGCGTGAAGATACTTATTTATGTTTAATAACGCATATTTTTTATAAGGCTTAAATATAAACGCATTAATTTTAGACCAGTAAAACTTCACCAAATTACTGATTTTAATATGCCATTTAAGTACCTACGTTTAAACCATTAGAAAACTTTTTTTAATGTAATTGAAAAACCGCCTCTGTGGTCTATCGGTCCAGCTTCGGAATTGACTTCTTGAGGTCTTAGGTTCTATCTCATATGTTTTTTTTTTCAATTTTTTATTAAATATAAGCCCATTAGGGTGGGCCAAAATATTTTTTTTAATTTTTTTTTCATTTAACACTATTAAAATATCTTCCAAAATGAAGAACAAAAATTCTGGTAATGATAGAACTCTTAATATTAATGTCGTGGCCAAATCGCTGAATTGATCATTTCATGAAATGGTTGAGCATTTCGTGAAGTGTTCACGTTTCATGAAGTGGCCTACTAATGGTAACCAAATCATTAAACGATAAACGTTTAGCGATTTGGTCACCCACGTTTGACCATATCGTGAAAATGGGGTAACCATAAAATATTTAATGAAAACCCAGAACAAGTTTGTTACGTACTTATTTATTTTTGGTTGTTTGGTTTTTTGAACTTAAAATAAGTAGTTTGGTTGTTTGAATTGAATTAAAAAAAATTAAAATAAGTTTAACAAACTGACTTAATCTAAAAAGGCACATGGACGAACGCGCACACAAGCGTTGAACCACACGTGACATCTTTGGCGACAATAGAGTTTTATAAGTATCACAAGTTTTTGGTAGGAATGTTTCTTTACATGAGTCTTAATCGTATACTTACTAATAGGTAACTATTATATTACGTATACAAAATGTTATGTGACCTATTCACATCACATTAACTAATGTTGAACAAAAAGGTACCCAAGTAAAATAATAGAAAAAAAAGTAAGAACTTTGGCACATCACTAGTAAAGTATCAATAGTTAATAATATTTAATGACTAAAAATAATATCTAGCCTTATTCCACCCTGTTCTGCTTCGACGAAAACGCAACACTTATAGGAACTTTGAAAAATAAGAGTATAAGAGCAATAACACACAACGTACTTTCTTTTTAATCTATAATGGCACATTATATCACTTTTCACGTACATGTCATGGAGGTATTTGATGCGTTATAATACTTGAAAATACTATTTAAAAAGGAACATTTAGTGAAAATGCAAGTATTTTAGTACAAGCATTATAAAAGTCACGTGAACAATAAAAAAATAAAAAAGAGGGTTAGTATCTGTTGGTCTAAAACGCAAATGATGTAAGTAGCAATTAGTCTAAGTAGCAACTAGTATAAAATGCAACTGGTCTAAATCGCAACTGGTCTTACCTACCAACTGATACTAACCCAAAAAAGATAACCAAAAACCATGGTCTCACTTAGTCACTTGTTAGCGCATGACAAACTTTGGTGGTACTTTGAAGAACAAAGTGTTTTATTTTTAAAACATGCGCATCTTTTTGTACGGCATTGGTTTTTTGCAGGCTTGCATAAGCATTTTTGTTATCCTTGGCCTCCAAATAAAGATTGGTAATTTACGGCTTCCCGCGACGATATTGGCGATTCTGATATTATTTCGTTGTAATCTTGAGAAGATAATTGTAGGTCCTGTCGAGAAAACCAATTTTTGATTGTCCCTGACTTAGTTCCAATTTTGTAAACTCCGTTTCCAAAATCGACTACTTTTCCTACAATATTTTTAGTATCGAGAGGCCCACGGTCTATTTTTGGTACATTCAGAAACACGGCATTACCAATTTCTAATATAAAAATTTTCTTGGTGATATTATGTATCATTTTCTCCGCGGCGCGCTTGACTCCTCTATGAGCCTGATTTCTTTCACTTTCAATTAATTTCTCATTTTGACAAAAAAAAAGCACTGAATTTGAGATCCAAAACCTTCTTCTCCAAGAGAAGCACCACAAATGACATGTACTAGTTTAGCACAGGTACTACAGTAATGAGCTGCGGATGTCTCCTTGCCGCAGACTAGACACACTTGACCATCAGTTGATTCTGATTCAATATTTTCTACTGTCAATACTTCGACATTAAAAATATCAATTGGCTTCAAAGACAAATTTATACCTCCATCTGTATCCAATACGTTCACTTTCCCTTCATCTGGCGGTGTTACAGTGATAAGCTCTTTATTCTCACAAATAGATTTTTTCAAGTCTACTTCTTGTGTTATATTAAGTAACTGGTTATTCATAGCTACAGAAACCTCTTTCTGTTGCATTTGTTCCAATTCTACCTCCGTGTTTAATGATGCAATAATGCTTTCCGGAATATTACAGAATGTAAGGGGATCTGCCGATTATGCGGTGATGGGAGGAGTTTTTATAGTATCGGACAAAGTAACATCCAATGGACCAGTTAGTACTCTTATTATCCTGCATCCAACACAGCAACATACTTTCGACATCCTGGTTGGACCTTTCTACGCTACCTTGTGTCTGAGGACGGTGAGGACTACCATTAATGATTTTGCATTCAGGCCACATCCTCACTAATTCTTCTATTACATGCGCGGTGAACTTTCTTCCATTGTCACTTTGTAATATAAATGGAGCACCAAATTCTAAAAATATTTTCAGAAGTTCCAAGCTACTTCCGTAGCTTTTTTGATTTTAGTGGCCTCAGGTGTAAAAATTTTGTGGCATGGTCTTGGTAATTCATCAGCCATTTGAATTCTCCATCCGGAGCAGACTGTAAGTCAATCAAATCAACCTGCCCTCGTGTATTCAAATCTTTTGAAATTATCGGCTTTGTTACTATACCTTTTTTTGGCACTACACGTTTTGTTTTACAAACGGAGCATAGGTCAATAAATATCTCAATAGGTTTCTTTGGAATGTAGAGCGTGTTTTTGATGTGTTAAATCATTTTGAGTCGACCACCATGTCCAACATTTTTGTGAACTTCCTTCAATATTTCAAAGTAAGTCTCCATCGGAATTATACGAATCGTAGGATCATCGGCATTTTTTTTTCTTGAATATGAGGTATTCCTCTTCGACAGTTTCCATAATATTATATTTAGATAACCAGTAGTAGTCCATAGACTTCTTTTTCGTGGTCACCCTACTCTCCTTTATTTGTTTTATAACCTAAAAAAGAAATTAAAATTATTTTGGGTAAGTACCTATTAGACATTTGACAATCAGTATAATATCAGATAAATTGACATCTATTTTGATAAAATACGTTATTTAATTCAATTAAGTGCATAAAAATGTAATATAATGTAAAATATTACTAACTTGTGAAATACGTTCCACACTCCACGGCTTTTTCACATTTTTCTCGGAACTTGCATTATACTCTAATACTTTTTCATCAAACACATTTTTATTATCACTTTCTTCCACGTTTAATAACGAATTATTCGCTTTTTTGTTTTGAGAAAATACGTCTTCGCTTACAAGAGCCGCCATCTTGACACAAACAAAGCGCTTACAGCGCCTCTACCGGTAGTCAATGAAAAAATCCCACGATATGATCGATTAAGATTGATTATTTCATGAAATAGCAGTGCGTCCAGCTGGCCATATCGTCAAACGATTTCTTGTCATTGATCTCGCCTGGGCACATCATGATATGGCCAATGGACAGTGAAATATTTAATGAAATGGCCGATCATTTAATGAAATGGGCAATTCTACGATGCGGCCACGACATTAATATTATGAGGTGGCGATTAGTAATTATCGTTTTCCCATTTAAATAACAGAGGACTATATTTTTATTTTCTTTGGACCTACAACAAAGGTCTGATATTATTTTTCGCTAGGTTGATTCCTTTCAAAATTATTCGAAGTTTAATTCCAACCCATAATTATAAAAAATCGGATTTACAGTTTTTTTAACTTTACTATCTTCGAATGGTGAATGGTCTAGCATAGAAACATGCTTATTTACACGTCGAATTAGGAAAATCGGCTGTTGTTTCGTCGATAAATCAGAACTATTCTTTTAACATAACATTAATATCAATAGCTGTGGACCCAGGAGGTGTGTGGAGTCGGTAAAAAGTTAACGTTGTACTCGCTGACGTATTATTTGTGTTACAGATGTGGCTGGTGCTGGGGGCAATATTGGTGTTGGTAGTGTGGTATTACTGGCGGCTGCCACGGTGTTTGACCCATTTGCCTTCTTTCCCCATACTACCTTTCATTGGTAACGCACACATGATCATCGGTAACAATATAGGTAATATATATTCCATATTATAAACTACAGTTTGTATGAACTAAAAGCAAAATCGTCCATTGACCTTTAAGTGCTAAACAGGGCTAGTCAACTTTTCTTGAGTGGCTCAAAAAAGGAAAAGTTTTTTATATACTGTTTGACTTGCAGTAACTTGCAGGAATTTTCTTATATTTGATATTTTCCATCGTCGGCGCTTGGTAAAACCTCCAAGTATTCATATTTTTAAATGATGAAGCACTTGTACTGTTTTACGAATCACTTATTATTAAAAAAAAGTATCTTTACAACCATATCCCCAAAGAGGTAGGCAGAGGCACAACCAGGCACCCACGACTAGCCGAAGACACTAAGTCCCACAATGTGATAGATGGCAAGCCTATCGCCAACCGGGCTCTTATTCAATCCCGAGCAACGTTTTTTTAATAGAAATTTGAAAAAACCCAATTTTCTTTTCGTTGCCCGACCCGGGATTCAAACCCAGGACCTCTTGCAGTCAAGTCCAACAGCTGAACCACTAGACCACAGTAGCGACTTATTATTATTTTATAAATAGCCTACCGGTCTCGCTTATGACAGCATTATCAGGGCTAGAACTTAAACTACTAAACAATATTTTTGATTAATATTAATTCATGTTTTAGCATTTCCCGTAAGGACGGAGCTAGTACTTGGGAGCCCCTACTTAGGGATAAGATCGTTACCCCACGCATGGCTGAATTTGCGAGTTATAGATTTGTAAGCAATGTAAAAAAAACTTTTACTTTTGTAAAAACTTGAAGTATTATTTCGTCTTACTGAGCACACCTAGCTTTTTAGTGTCTAGTAGTCTTCCCTTACATATCACTCGATATATCTATACTAGGAATTGCAATTCTAGCAATTGGGAAAGTCCTTTCAAAAACTGACGATGCGACAAAGAGAGTTTTTTGTCTTCTTAGGGCCACTTCACATTCCCGGGTTAACTATTTAACTTTGAATTAGCTTCTAAATAGATTTAAATCTCTTTATATTTGACAATATAACTTCTATTTAAATTTAACTAATGAATGCGCAAGCGGCCCTTTGAGTTGAATTGCATAAGGTTTTGATCCTAATACGAGCTATTGGCAAAAAGACTTTCGACTTTAGATGTAAGTTTGTTCGGGCTCTCAATGACGAGTTCCCGAGAAATATTGGCCCAACCAAAGTATAAAACTTCCCCTGTAGTATCGTCACCATAGAAATTTTAATTATGTAGATATTTTTTTATGATATAGGAAGGCAAACAACCAGACGTATTTCCTGATAATAAGAAATTCACGCCGCCTAGAGACACCAAAGGTAATGTTGCGTTGCCAACCTAAGGTCGGGTAGTTAGGCCTCGAGCAAAAGTAAGTTCACCGGCTGCCTTACCCTCCGAACCGGAACACGTAATGACGTTATGGCGGCAGGAATAGGTAAGGCGGTGGTACCAATCCGAGCGAGAGGTTGCGAAACTCTACCACCTAGTCAGATGTCACGGTGTTAGTGACGGTAAGCCTATGCTCGCCTTTTACGAGCTGCCTGGCAAGGAAGGCAGATGGCCTATTCTGCAAAGGAGCCCGGATCAACACGGAAGAAGAAACAAGGTGGCATGAAGTGCACAATCCTGCGGACACCACTAACTAATTTTCCTGTTCGACTCCATTTTTGAAGTGAAAACTTCTTTAGCGGCGTGGAGCACTTTATTTGAAATGGGTAAAAACTTCTAAATTCGCGCGAATTAGACGGCGCGAGATCTAAAATAAAACGTAGATTCGTTGCTGTTTTTGCATTGCTTCGATATTTCCGAAGAGTATAGGATGCGCAATGGACAATACGCCGCAATATATCTACCATTACATTCTCACAGATAGCAGATACGTATAATATCAACAGACATTGCTCTATTTGTTTCATCCTAAAAATAAAATTTATGGGTAGACGAGCAATGTTCGATGTACAGATAATATGACGACGCTCCTAGCTGTCACGTGGTCTTACTTTAATGAGTTTTTGTCAAGCCAAACGCAGGTTATTAATATGAAAATAATATTTGTGCATAAAACATGATAGTACTTTCATACTGATGACTAAAACAATACGTGAAAAATTATTCCCTAACCATTCCAAAATATCAAAAATGCACAACGTTAACATTCAAATTTTCACTTCTGCCGGCACTCCCGGAGTGCAACCAGTCTTTTTTTTTGCAAAATTAATAAGTATGTCGTGCCGTCAGCTTAGGGTTGACTGAAAGTTAGGTTTTATTGGGACTGCTTGAAAAAATATTTAATTCTGAGTAAGCTCGTAGGATAAACATATACCATATTTGACAAATTAATCCATTAAGCCCGTGTGGGCCTGGGCTCCTTTGCAGAATGTCTATTGTCAGATGGTCTCATCGGCCTTCCTGTCAGGCAGCTCGTAAAAGGCGAGCATAGGCTTACCGGCACTTACACCGTGACATCTGACTATGTGGTAGAGTTTTGCAGCCACTCACCCGGATTGGTAACACCGCCTTACCTATTCCTGCCGCCATAATGTCATGACGTGTTCCGGTTTTGAAAGGTAATGTAGCCGATAAACTTACTTTTGTTCGAGGCCTAACATCTCGGCCTCAGGTTGGCAACGCAACATTACCACCTTTGGTG
The DNA here is from genome assembly GCA_002245475.1 of Calephelis virginiensis. Classification (NCBI taxonomy): domain Eukaryota; kingdom Metazoa; phylum Arthropoda; class Insecta; order Lepidoptera; family Riodinidae; genus Calephelis; species Calephelis virginiensis. Next base: position 57,763 of record NJDC01002096.1, on the reverse strand, counting down.
TCTCTAGACGGCGTATATTTCTTACTATCAGGAAATCCGTCTGCTTGTTTGCCTTCCAATATCATAATATAAACTTTATGAATATACTTTGTGTGCCATCTTTTTTCGTCGTAATCATCAATAAATTTGTTTTTATGTCTCAAATTTATGGCAGAATGTGTAATGTTTTTTTGCTTTGATTAAATTTGCTTCACGTATTATGATTAGGTTACTTCTAAACTCGCAGCCTCTTGACCTGGGGCTCCTTCCGGCCGTGGGCCTGTCATAATTTGCCATCCCTGCCACCCTCTAGTTATGCCACTGAACTCCTGTTTTTTTTGAATGGCTAATTTGTTGCTAACCGCGAGGTTTTTACAACTTCACCTGGCTATGCCGAACAGGAGTTTGTTAACCCAATCAACCATTGCTCGACTCTTACAAGCAGATGAAAAGGGTAAAATAATTAAATAGTACTCTACACGGTTATTAATTTTATGCAATATCAACATTGTAAAATATAAATACAACTAAGTTTAGGTGGTCACACGATGATAACATCAACATTAGCGAATTCAAAACTTAAACGTTTGATTTTTGGTGGGAATTCCAAATTAATTTAAGTATATTTTTTTTTATTTTTAAACGACTTCTTAATTATAAGGAAGTTATATATCCTAATACATATTTTATTCATGATTATTATTTCTGATTCATTTTTTTTGAAAAACCGTACTTGTTGTGTTTCCTTTGCTACTAAAATTCCCAAGAAAATTGAGAAAAATACTTTTTGGAACGAAGTTCTTTACGGCAGGCTTGGATGAGATAGGGATTTTGCTGCGCGGCCGAACTGAAAAAAATGTGATAGTAAAAACCGTAAGAAAAGTGGGTAGAATATAAAATCGTTAAATGAGACGTGCGCAGGCGCGACAGTCATATACACAAGCAAGTAGTGTATAATACCTTTCTCTTCCTCCCTCACTCCACCCCGACATTGCATAGTACATATCTACTCATGAAATGTGTCGTTTCTACATTAGCCGAAGGAACTTTGTTCATACCTGGTGTCCGACGACACCACATTTATATTATTTTACTTTTTATACTTGACGACATCATTAGTCGACTATGCAAGTTTGTTTCGCTTAAGTTAAAAGCTTATAATTAAATGATTATATTAAAATTATTACGACACGTAATGTTAAGCAAATTTTTATATTTTTTTTAATGTGCGATCAGCGATCAGCGAACGAGCAGTCGAGTCTCTTCATGGTAAGAGGCGACCTTGGCCTATAGACACCATAGGTTGTATAGTTGCATCGAAAATAATATAGTATATAGTAATTAAGTAGGTATTTCCATATTTTAAAATCGTTGACTAACACCCATAACACGAGCATATAATTTGCTTACTATGGGGTTAGATTCAATGTGTGTCCAGGGGTATTAATTAATTTATATTGTATCCATATATTTATTTATATTTATAATTTATTTATATTCATGGTTTGGTTGGTTTGGTGGTTTGGTTAGTAGGCAAACCATGGATGAGTTACTTATTGCTGAGTCGTGAATGGCTGAATGTGTATATGTTGGACATATCACGTAGTTGGTCCCTAATAAATTTGGAAAATAAAATTATTGGTCGTGTATTCGCGTAACAAACATAGTCGAATTAAGAACCCCTCTTTTTTGAGTTGATTAAAAATTACATTTTTATTGTACCAAATAAAAATTTAACCAACGGTTTTTTATTTCAGATATTTGCGGTATCCTTAAAAAGATGTCCGTGATAAGTGAAGAAAAGAATTTACCATTTTGTTTTATGTGTGGGACATGTCCTGTCGTTGGTAAGTGAGATACATTAATACGAGGGTGTCCATAATATTAACAGACTGAAATAATTAAGTGAGATACATATTACGATGGTGTTATAATATATATATACTAAGTGACCCGGCAAACGTTGTTCTGTTATATTTTAATGTGATTTTAGTAAAAAAAATTGGCGTGAGTCACCTTTTCCTTTAGGGGTATGACAAATAGATGTTGGCCGATTCTCAGACCTACTCAATATGCTCACAAAATTTCATGAGAATCGGTCAAGCCATTTCGGAGGAGTACGGTTACTAACATTGTGACACGGGAATTGCCTGTATGGTCTAGCAGTCCAGGTAAGTACCTATTGGATTTGAATTCCTGAGGTCCCGGGTTCGATTCCCAGGTCGGGCAACTATCACATTGTGGGACTTAGTATTTTCGGATATTCGTGGGTGCCCTGGTTGTGCCTCTGCCTAGCCCTTCGGGGATATGGCCGTGAAGATACTTTTTTATGACCGCCTCGTTGGTCGAGTGGCTAGAGTACACGCCTAACTACATCGACCATCGGCGAGGCTTGGGTTCGATTTCCGACGGGTACAGGCATTTGTGTGATGAACATTTAGATATCTGTCTTTCCGAGTCTGGGTGTTTATTAAAATTTGTTTTGGTATCTATTAAATCTAAATCTAAAGTATCTATTAAAGTATTTCTATTAATTAGAATCGTTGACTAACATCTATAACAGAAACATAATTTGCTTACTTTGGGGTTAGACTCAATTTGTTTGACTTATCCAGGGATATTTATTTATTATTTTCATATATATTATACGATACACTACGATAGTGTTAGAGTGATAACTGTGAACTAAAAACACCATAGTTATAGGTGCGTGGCTGTCCTGCGACCGGGATTTCACGCCTGCAAGTATATACCCTACCATCCAGAATGGAATACGACCAGATTATGGCGGTAGAATTAAGTATGAATCCCTAACTGTACAAATGTTTGCACTGTACTCAACCACCAGTAGTGTTGTCGGTGATTACGTATTAAACCTATGCTCGTCCCTTAACACTTGGCAGGTAGGTAGTACCACGGTAATGTACAGGGTTACTTCAAGAGAGCGGTCAAATTTTAAAATAAGGAAGTTAAGGGTAAAAAATTAATTTCAAATATTTATTGCCTAATTGTAATACTTACTTTTGTGAACATTCACTTAAAATAGTCCGCGTTATTGATTTATTTGTGGTCACGCTACGTGGTACCTAGTACAAGTGATGATGTCACTTACCAAGCGCATATGATTGCGGTCGGCGTGTATGTTATAACCATGCATTTTGTTTGCGTCGGACAAATATCATAATTTGCATTTTTTAATTATTTTTTATTACTTCTTAAATTGGAACGGTTATCGATTCCCAACCCTCTCTCAAAAATTTGGCTGGTTCTTTAAATATTACCCTGTACACCATATTATTACCGTGGCAGTACATTGTTTAGTACAACAGGCAGTACATCAGGCAGACAATTAGGCAGTACATCAGGCAGTACATTAGGCAGTACATCAGGCAATGCATCAAGTAGTACATCAGGCAGTACATTTGGCAGTACATCAGGCTGTACATTAGGCAGTACATCAGGCAATTCATCAAGCAGTACAACATGCAGTACAAAAGGGAGTTATAAGTACATTGTTAAACTGTTTTGCTTCAGTGTTAAACGACGTGTCGGATGCAAGGGCAGTATCAAACGCGTTTCTATCGAAGCCAAATATTTATTACTTTAGTGACAGTTTTGTTGGAAACGGCTTGATTACCGCACCAGGTATGTACTACACTTGTACTTTTCAACAATTATTAATAATATGTTTATTGTACACATAACACTAACCGTCTTATTAATATACATGGACAAAAGTACTCCAAGGTCCAACCTGGTACTATAGTCTTTATTACACTTAATATAATATTAACCCAACTTTACATCTTAGTCTTAGTTCATAAATAAGACAATAAACGTTATGTGCGATATTATATCCAGAGATTTCTTCCAGCTGACCATAAAAAGGAAAGAGAGATGAAAGAAGAACAAAGGCAGTCGTGGACTTATTTGGTACACGATTTATAGATAGACACACAAAAAGGTAGGCAGAGGAACAACCTCTGCCTACCTTTGTCACCCACGACTAGCCAAAGACACTAAGTCCCACAATGTGATAGGTGGCAGGCCTATCGCCTACCGGGCACATATCCAATCCCGAGTAACGTTTAATTTGCAATTTTCCGCCAAAAATTAATTGTAAATTAAATAATTTTAATTAGATTTAAGTATGGATTTCCACAAAGTAACGCCTTCTTCAATTAATGTTATTAAGTTTTTTTTACGATTCGAATTCACGATTGGATACATATTAAATACAAAAAAAAAATGTTGAAATTACAAGTTTACTTTGTCAGTTTAAATCGATTTATTTGATATTTTCTATAGGCTTCCGTGGTGCTTGGTAAAACTTATAAACGCTCATATTTTAAATGAAGAAACAATTGTACTATTATAATATATAATAGAACAGGTATTTCTTTATTTAAAAAACCTATCATAGCACAACATATTTTATTCAAAGTAAGTACACTTGTACATTTTTGAAAGTCTCAAAACTTAATATTTAACAATAGTTACAGTTCAAAATACTATTAAATATTATCAAATCCAAAAATAATAACACAATTATAAAATGTGAAATTTAAATTTTAACGTCAGTTGAAAATACAAAATGATATTAATAACAATTACAGAATGTCAAAACAATTTTTAAGTAATAATAAAAAGTATGTCAAATAAATATGTAAATAAAAAAAAAACAAATTAATTGAAAATTAACATAATTACAAACTGTTTCAAACAAATACAAAAAAACAGAGAATAACTAAAAATAATAGCAATGGCTAGCCGTGGGGACCCTGGTTGTGCCTCTGCCTACCCCTTCGGGGATATGAGCGTAAACATACTTACTTACTTACTTACTTACTTAATAACAATAATTATAAAGGTTTTGTTCATCATGTTTTTTATGTGATAAAAAAATCGAATTCAGTTTTCACATCACCAGTATGCCTACTGTTGAATCGCGATTCATCCAATACTCCCAGTATTATTAGTAATCTTAAATGACATATAGGATATGTCATTTAAGATTACCTTGCACACAATGCCAGCAAATTCAACAACGAATACTTAAAAAAAGTATCTCCACGTCTATATCTCTGAGGCCATAGGTTCAACCAGGACACCTACGACTAGCCAAAGACACTGAGTACCACATTGTAACAGCCTCTGTGGTGTAGTGGATATTCCGTATGATTTACGGAAAGGAACAGGAACATTGTTGCTGGTCGGCAATAGATATGGCACATAGTAACTATAGATTGTCGTGGGTACCTCGGTCGCACCTCGGCCTAGTTATAGGGATACGGGCGTGAATATACTTTTTTATAGTATAAGAGGTAAGGTGAATAGGTGATGCAAAGTAATCACCGCCGTCCACGGCCATCCTCAACACTTCAGCAGATACATTGCCGACCGACTTTTTCTTGAAGATACCCAAGCTCCAAATATGATGGGCATGACGATTTATACTCTGACGCGATGTCCGAAAGTGAAACCCAACGGCACGACTCTGACCTAATAACGTTTCAGAGCATTCCTAACGATATACCTATGCGGTAGAAAAGGTGATCCCAAATGATCAACGCCGCCTACGGACATCATCAACATCAAGAGTATCAGAGACACGTTGCCGTCCGACCTTTTCTTGAAGATACCCAAGCTCCAAATGTGGTGGTCGCTTTATACTCTGACGGGATGTCCGAAATTGAAACTGAACGGCAAAAATCAAACCAAACAGCGCGTAGGACTATTTCTCATGATATAACTATGCGGTAGAAAATACTTACATACCTAACTTCTCTCGGCCTATAGACTATTTGCCCCTCGGTCTGTTGCTGTGTTAAATGTGCCACTACTAGCTAGATCACTGCTAGAGTGCTGTGCAGCAAATTGCACGGGTAGGAATAGACTATCCCTATTACTGGCACCATAGTGACAGTGTCATGTTCAGGTTTAAGGGTATGGTAGCGGGTAGACTTGCACATTAGGCCTTTCAATAAGACCACACAACAGCGACGCATCTATGATGTATAGGCCATCATAATCACCAGGGAGAGCCATGTGATTGTTAACTGTCATTCCGCAAAAAAACATACATAAATATTCTATGAGACGTAATAAATGGCAAAAAAAAACATTTTTTTTATTTTTTTATGATATTGAAAGGCATACAAGCAGACGGATTTCCTGATGTTAAGAAATTCACGCCGCCTAGAGACAAAGGTGGTATTTTGACATAACACTATATACCTATTTCATATTTAAAAAAACGGCCAAGTGCGAGTCGGACTCGAGCACGAAGAGTTCCGTAGTATCATCAAGTAGTAAATTGCAAACTTATAGGTAGGATTTCGATACACATCCGGGCAACATGATGACGCTCGCGCAATTACGCGCGGCTATGGCTCGCTCCATGATGTTACCTCCCCCGCTACCCACGCGACCGTTGCTTAGCAACCACCTCGCGCTCGTACCACCACCATACCGCGGCGCGGCGCTCGCACCGCGTTTAGATGTACATCCGTTTTCATTTAAAAATTACGTTTGTTGTATGTTAGCCCCCTTTAATATTTACTTTATTGTTATTTAATTATTTGTTTTGAAGGGTAATATACAAGTTAATATTTTGTGAAAATTTGAAGCGTCTACCTGTTACCTTTTTTTATAGGTAGTACAAAAAAACACGTTTATTGTATGAGGACCCCCTTATTTTTTTATTTTTGTTAATTTTTAGTATTTGTTATTATAGCGGCAATGGAAATACATCGTTAATGAAAATTTCAGCTTTTTGGCTATCACGGTTTATGAGATACAGCCTAGAGACAGACATACATACAACGGAGGCTTAGTAACAGGGTTTCCGTTTTACCCTTTGGGTACGCAACCCTAAAAAGAGTATGACAGTATGAATGCTTTGCGCGGTCGGTTCTTTTTTTATAGTACTGCGATTGTTTTGAAATTTTCAGCTGAAGTATGGAAGCGTAATGTTAAAAAACTAGGCGGCTTCTTTTCTCGCCCTACCGTTCTCAAATATCAAACAGTATTCAATACACAAGCCAAGAAGATGGTCGCCATTCTCAAGTCTAAGGTTGGAGAAGATTCGGTTGACCTATTGAAATGTTTGAAAAATCTGACATTGGAGGCTATTTATCGTGAGTACTTTTAAACTATTTTAAAAAAGTAAAAAAAGATTTATACCTCTATACCTTAGATATTTTGTCTAAAGTACAAACACAAGTCTCTGTGTAACAATCTTCCACAGAACTAGGGTTGGGACAAGTATCGAATTTTGATAAAGAAACCGTCGAAACATACTGCGCTGCGACCGACGAGATGATGAAACTGTATACAGAGCGCATTTTCAACATATTATACTACCCTGACTTTATCTACAAGTTTACTGCCTCCCACCGGCGACTCACGGAGCTTACCAACCTCACAAATGAGATATCGGAAGCTGTAAGTAACAAACACTGTAATATTACTTCAGGATCTAAAAAAAGTGTCTTCTCGCCCGTATCACTGAAGTGTCACGCAGGGCACAACCAGAGCATCCACGATAATCTTAAAACACTAAATGTTATAGGTATCAAGCCACATATTCAATCCTGGGCAACATTTTATTAGAAATATCTACAAATGTTAAGGAAATAAAATTCGCCCATGACAGGATTTAAACATGTACCCTTTCGTCTTAAGCTGACGAATGTTCTAACCATTTGAAATACTGAGAATTCAAGTCCTGTATGTGTCCTTTTAGAAAATTAGGTAGTCAGCAGTCCTGGTGCAGAACTTAGAACAATAAATTTAGTGCTTTCCCTTGCTTGTAATAACTTCTAAGTAGTAAGTATTTTTTGCCAGGTCAGGTAGGTACTCCGGATTAAATCTTTACGTTAAATTTAATAGATATCGGCGCGGATTTTTGTGTGAATGCGCGTGCGGTGCCTCCACGCGCATTCCCCGATGCGGCCTGCGGTGACCAAAGACCACGATATCACTAGTAAGAATAGAGCACTAATGGCATTTTAACGCTAAAGTTTCGTATGACAACTACTAGAGGCGCCACTTTCAATACTTGAAGAGCCGTATGACAACTACTAGAGCCGCAACTTTCAATACTAATGTCAAGCATAAAAATAGGAATATATAAAGAAGGTTAACAGTTTCTATACCAAATTTAGTTGTATAAAATATACCGTTGAAATCGACATATAACTTAACAACATTTCTTTGTCTCTTTTTAACAGATGTTGACATTATGTATCCCGTTTTTGTCTATGCTTATTTTGGCGTCGAAAGTGACGTCATGAAAGTCCTCATGTTTGCCGAGAACGCCATATTTAGTGGATAAAGTAAGAACTTATATAAAGAATAAACGTATTTACACACCACAATGTAAAAAAATATGGTCGTCAAAAGTAATAAATACTATTTCTTTCATTTTATTACATTTCCCTTTTTATAAACCAATTGAGTAGCACTAGATGAGTAAGTCAGTTGATAATTGCAATTTCATTCGGTAGGTAAATAAACAATTCTTATATATTTACCTAAACTTAACTATTAGTGGAGCGCCTGGGGGTTTTTGCCTTGGATTAAAGTTACAGTGAATGTATTAATATGATCGATTTGGGATATTGTTTTTTAAATTATAAATTGCAATGTTTACCCAATTCTTTTTTGTGCACTGCTTTTCTTCATTGTTAAAACAAATTATTATAAAAAATAATGTTTGACCATATGTTTTCACTTCAAACAATATATTTTTTATTTATATGTTAAATGTTACATTATATTTGGACAAATGTCTTCAAAGGTTAAGATCATTGAATGTGGGAATGTGTATGGGTGACCAAATAGTAAACTGCCTGCTTTATGCAGATGATGCTGTACTTTTGGGTTCTACACCATCTGAACTGCAAACACTAGTCACAGTTATGGAAGGAGATTGTAAAGAAAGGGGTTTACATTTGAATGCGATGAAATCCAAAATAATGGTGTTTGAAAGAGACGCGACCAGAACGGATGTAAGAGTTTTGGTTGAAGATGTAGTGTTTGAACAAGTGAATGAAATTGTATATCTTGATGTGCCTTTAGCAGGGATGGAAGGTACACCGCAGATGTAGAGAGGAAAGTGTGTGCAGGGAATAGTGTGAGTGAAGCATTGGGTAAGCTATTCCAAAGCGAGGTTTTGAGTCAAAAAGCTAGACTCGCTTTGCATAATTCTGTGCTTATTCCAACGTTATTGAATGATTCGAAATGAGAGCGCTTCATAAAATCTGTGGTGTAACGCTCGTTGACCGCAATCGTAACAATGAGATCCGAGAAAGAATGAGATTCAAAGAAAGTGTTGGTGTTAAAATGCGAAAGGGCATGCTTCGCTGGTTCGGTCATGTGAAAAGAATGGCAGATGAAAGATTGACAAAGCAGATATACAATGCGAATGTGTATGGATGTAGGTACCCGAGGAGACCAGGGTTAACATTCCACGATCAGATCAATCGGATATTATCCGAGGGTGGTGTCATGTATGTTAATATAGGAAAGCTTTTCAAAGATACCCGTGTATAAAAATAGCAGTAGGGATCTCGAACAGGTAGAAAAACGTGGAGGGGAGAGCGGAGCGACAGCTAGCTGGTATGTACTCGTACAATAAAAATTCTCGGCTAGTTTAGTTGCAAGTAACACGTGTTCTGTGAATATTGTGCTTCTATAACAGTGAAACTTTGGTTCTTTAGTGAAAAATTCTTGTATATTTTTGTATTTGAAGGTGTATTGAAGACGACGTTTTTATATTGAACAATTACTTATTATTTTATTATTACGTATTGCTTAATTTGGTAAGAGATTAGATTGAAAACTACAGTTCAGTATTGAATTAATAAAATAATAAATAAATCGAAAATTAAAGATCAGTTTCAATAAAAAGATGTATGATAATAATTAATCAAATGCAATTAACTAATTACTAATTGTTTTCTATTAGATTTCGAAGAATGGATAAGTCAATAGCTTGCAGCATGGCTGATGCAAATAGCTGCATAATATGTAGGTATACACCTGGGTTCATCTTCCGAAATAAAGATTAATATTAGTAGAGGAGTATTCTCTTTACAAGCTTCTTCAACCGAATAACAAGGTGGATCGTTACCTCACCAACAAACTTAATTTGTTTATGCTCATTCAAGTTGTCGACAAAAATATATTAATAAAAAGTATATATTGGAATGTATAAAAATGGTCCGTGAAAATCTCGCATTATCGCTTCCGACAAAAAACTTTGAAGTAGCACGAAATTCAATAACTTCGATCGGGAAAAAGACTGTTTTCTTTGCGGACAAGCTGATAAAACAAAAGAAGCAAATTGAAATAAAGCTCGGCGTAGGCAGATTTCATGCATCAACACTCCAACTTTAAATGAATCCATCACGAATTTTATAGCCGTCAAGAAAACTGATTATTATTGAGATATACATAAAATATTTCTGGATTTTTGGTATAACCGACTTACAGACACTTGCAAATATCATTCGGATTGTTATTATTTGCTATGTGTTGAAAAGAAAATTAATCCGAGAATTTTGATGGTAGATGCGGTAATGAAGCAAATATACAAGTACATAGGAAATAATGATGATTGCCAATTTACTATGAAAGAGTTGAAAAACGTCATCACTACAGAACATAACGCGGATGAAAACAACAATATGATATATATTCAAATAAACAAATTTTGTACTAATACTTTTTTTCTTTTCATTATTATTATAGCTTAATATAGCTTTATGTTCCACATTGGTGGTCCCCAAGGGTAAAAGCCTCCTCCATCTTTTTCCATTTCTCTTTATTGGTAACAATGCACATCCAGTTTCTTCCTGCTGTTTCTATGATGCATCAGACCATCTTTTCCTTTGCCTTCCCACACTTCTTTTCCCCACTGGGTCTCGTCGTTTCGTAGCTAGGAAAGTCTATTTTTTATCTTTGTACCTATCAATATGACCTGCCCATCTCCATTTATGTTTCAATCAATAATGAAGAGCATCTATTATCTTGGTTTTTTTGCGAATGTCTATATTTCTTGTTGTTTGTAATCTTCTCAGTTTTAGGATACTTCTTTCCATCGCATGTTAACAGGATAAGATTTTGTTTTTGATTTTTTCAGTATAGACCCACGTCTGGCTTGCGTAGGTTAAGCTTGGAAGGATACTGGAATCCATTATTATCTTTTTCATGTCATTTATTCTCCTATCAACATCATGTTCACTGCTTTTTGCATTGAAAGAGACCAATTTGCCTAAGTATACATATTCATCCACATATTATATTGGCTTTTCCTCTATTTTAATTACTTTCTTATTGCTTTTTGTCATGATTTTTGTTTTGGATACATTCATTTGTAGACCAAATTGTTTGCTTTCCGAGTCTAGCTTTGTAACATTTTTTCCAAGTCAATGGCAGATTCACTAAAAATAACTATGTCATCTGCGAACCTCAAATGCGTGATTTTTTATTTTATATCCATATACCCTTCTGGTTATAGTTAATGTTCTTGAAAATGTCTTCAAGAACTGCTATAAACAGTTTTGGAGAGAGAGGGTCACCTCTTACTCCTCTTCCAATTGTGAACTGTTTTCCCTATTTCTCCAGTTTAACTCTACTGAGGCTTTTGGCATAAATATTTTTTATAATCTTGATGTATATTTTATTTATATTGTTATTATTTAGTGCACACCATATGGTGTTATATGGTGGTCACCATATAACACCATATGGTGTTATATGGTGGTCACCATATACTGATGTGTTATGCTATCGAAGGCTTTAGAATAGTCCACAAATGCTACATAGAGTCGTTTGTTGAATTCTTTGTATTTTTCGATTATTTGTTCTATTGTGTGGATGTCGTCGATTATACAATAATGTGGTCGAAATCCTGCCTGTTCTATTGGTTGGTTTTTGTCAATCTTTGGTGCTATTCTGCTCAAAATTATTGACGAAAATAGCTTGTTTATCGTAGTTTGAAAAGCTCCTTTAGTTCCTCTTTAATTTCCTTAGTTTTATGTTTCATGGTCAGCAATTCAGTTCGTCTTGAGATAAGGCTTAGTGTTTGTTAACTAATAATTTTATTCTGGCTATTGTAAATTTTCTTATCCAATCTTAAACTGTTTGTGGTTATTTCTTCCCACTTATTGCTTAAGGATTGTACATATTCTAAGCTAATCAATGAATTTCATAATGTGTTAATTTTTTTATTTTTTTATTTTTTAGATTGTGTACATAATTGTTTCTTTCATCGGTGGTCTTTAACCTGTTGGGCGGGGTATTGAATGTTCTTCGACTAGTTATGGGATTTTTAATTTTCATACTGCATCTCAATATTCAGCTTTTTCGCTACGCTCTCCCTTCCACGTTTTCTACCTGTTTGAGATCCCTACTGCTATTTTTATTCACGGGTATTTTAGAAAAATGTTCCTATATGTCTACTTAGGTAAGATTTAACATATAAATAATAAAAATACTGTTTAAAGTGAAAACATATGGTCAGACATTTTTTTTTTAATAATAAGTTTAAACAATTAAAAAATATAGTGCATAAAAATTTTGGGTAAACATTGCAACTTATAGTTTAAAAAACAATATTCCGCATCGATCAATTTAATTCATTCACTGTAACTCTAATCCGAGGTTTTACGGTTTTGAATGCTTTAGGCACTCCACTATACCAATCGTCACTAATAGATAATGTATCGATATCAATACTCTTATTTTTCTGGACAGCCTTAAAATGGCAACCATATTTAGTAACCAATGGCAAGCTTTTTTCATATGTATTTCATGTCCATATACGTAGAGGTCAGTGATATCGAGTCGCCTCTCTATTTCTTAGCTCTACTCTTTGGTGTTGCGTAACAAAAATCCGCCGATGCAATGCGGCCCGGTCCGCCTCAGTGTGCTTTGCAGTGCGATGCGCCCCGACCCAACACGCTCCATCCCTTCAACAATGGACACTATCCTTAAGAGTGATGCGATGAGTGCGATGACCACGCGAAATGGGGGTTCATTTTTATATACATAGATTTGTTGTTTTTCTTTACAGATTGTTCCGTAATGGTTTACAAGTCCTAAATTGTGTAGTTTAGAAATAACAAATCTACATTCAGTATTAGGTGACAAAGTAAACTTAAAATCCAAAATGTGAAGTAACATTTGAACATATACCTAGATCATCTTACTTTAGCACGTACATAGCTTCACGCAAGGTGACCCAACAAAGTAGGCAGAGAAAATCGAGTGCCAAGTGAAAGGACATCGCTGTGACGGCTAGTTTACAATATAACGTAACTTCGGAT
>NJDC01002096.1:11574-40909 GCA_002245475.1 Calephelis virginiensis | reverse complement strand
TCACAAACACCAGTAGTGGATTCCTCCCAACTCCTATATACCTTTTTTTGGTCACTTTGAAATAGACAATTCTGGTGATACCTGTTTACACGCTCTTTATAACGGCGAAGTCGGTTGGCCCACGCACACACTTTTTGCTTCAGATAGTCAATGCGTTCTGTGACACAAGACATATAATCGGATGCTCTAACGCCTGTGCCAGCAAAGGCTTATGTTACATAACGCATCACTCTCGGGCGATTGTTTCCTGATCATTATTATTATTATTATTATAGCTTTATGTTTCACGTTGGTGGTCCCCAAGGGTAAAAGCCTCCTCCATCTTTTTCTATTTCTCTTTATTGGTAGCAATGCTCATCCAGTTTCTTCCTGCTGTTTTTATGATGTCATCAGACCATCTTTTCCTTTGCCTTCCCAAACTTCTTTTCCCCACTGGGTCTCGCCATTTCGTAGCTAGGAAAGTCTATCTTTTATCTTTGTACCTAGCAATATGACCTGCCCATCTCCATTTCTGTTTCAACCTATAATTCAACATCTATCTAGAGCATATCTATATTTCTTGTTCTTTGTAATCTTCTCAGTTTTAGGATACTTCTTTCCATCGCATGTTGACAGGATAAGATTTTGTTTTTGATTTTTTCAGTATAGACCCACGTCTAGCTTGCATAGGTTAAGCTTGGAAGGATACTGGAATCCATTATTATCTTTTTCATGTCAAGATTGTAATTTTCTTTAAGAATTTCTTTTTGTGCCTAATATTTTTTCCATGTTGTATTTATTCTCCTATCAACCTCATTTTCATTGCTATTTGCTTTGAAAGAGACCAATTTGCCTAAGTATACATATTCATCCACATATTTTATTGGCTTTTCCTCTATTTTAATTACTTTCTTATTGCTGTTTGTCATGATTTTTGTTTTGGATGCATTCATTTGTAGACCAATTTTTTTGCTTTCCGAGTCTAGTTCTTGTAACATTTTTCCTAAGTCAATGGCAGATTTACTAAAAAGAACTATATCATCTGCGAACCTCAGATGCGTGAGCTTTTTATTTTGTATCCATATACCCTTCTGGTTCCAGTTAATGTTCTTGAAAATGTCTTCAAGAACTGCTATAAACAGTTTTGGAGAGAGAGGGTTACCTTTTCTTACTCCTCTTCCGATTGTGAACTGTTTCCCTGTTTCTCCAGTTTGACTCTACTGAGGCTTTTGGCATAATTTTTTTTATAATATTGATGTATGTTTTATTTATATTGTTATTATTTAGTGCACACCATATGGACTGATGTGTTATGCTATCGAAGGCCTTAGAATAGTTCACAAATGTTACATAGAGTCGTTTGTTGAATTCTTTGTATTTTTCGATTATTTTTTCTATTGTGTGGAAGTGTTCGATTGTAGAATAATGTGGTCGAAATCCTGCCTGTTCTATTGGTTGGTTTTTGTCAATTTTTGGTGCTATTCTGCTCAAAATTATTGACGAAAATAGCTTTTATATCGTAGCTCCTTTAGTTCCTCTTTAATTTCCTTAGTTTTATGTTTCATGGCCAGCAATTCAGTTTTTCTTGAGATAAGGCTTAGTGTTTGTTTACTAATAATTTTATTCTGGCTATTGTTAATTTTCTTATCCAATCTTAAACTGTTTGTGATTATTTCTTCCAACTTATTGCTTAAGGATTGTACATCTTCTAAGCTAATCAATGAATAGTAGTGAAATGAAATAAAATGAAACGAAATTACATTGGGCGGGGTATTGAATGTTCTTCGACTAGTTTTGGGCTTTTTAATTTTCATACTGCATCTCAAT
This sequence comes from Calephelis virginiensis, assembly GCA_002245475.1. NCBI lineage: Eukaryota > Metazoa > Arthropoda > Insecta > Lepidoptera > Riodinidae > Calephelis > Calephelis virginiensis. The sequence goes on along the minus strand of NJDC01002096.1, from coordinate 39,103 downwards.
ATTCTGTGATTTCTTTTCATTAGTCGTATTTGTCTATCTTATTTTTTTAAATGTACACAATTAATAGAGTAGGTTTCATTTATAATTAAACTGGCCGAGAAATTCCACTGTACATAGCAGCTTTCGCTATGCTCTCCCTTCCACGTTTTCTACCTGTTTGAGATCCCTACTGCTATTTTTATTCACGGGTATTTTTGAAAAATGTTCCTATATGTCTACTTAGGTAAGATTTAACATATAAATAAAAAAATACTGTTTAAAGTGAAAATATATGGTCAGACATTATTTTTTTAAAAATAAGTTTAAACAATGAAAAAATATATTGCATAAAAATGTTGAGTAAACATTGCAATTTATAGTTTAAAAAACAATATCCCACATCGATCATATTAATTCATTCACTGTAACTCTAATTCGAGGTTTTGCGGTTTTGAATGCTTCAGGCACTCCACTATATCAATCGTCACTAATAGTCACCAATACTCTTATTTTTCTGGACAGCCTTATAATGTCAGAATAGCAGCCATATTTAGCAGCCAATGGCAAGCTTTTTTCATGGGTATTTCATGTCCATATACGTAGAGGTCAATGATGTCGATTCGCCTCTCTATTTCTTTGCTCTACTCTTTGGTGTTGCGTAACAAAAATCTGCCGATGCAATGCGGCCCGTCCGCCTCAGTGTGCTTTGCAATGCGATGCGCCCCGACCCGACACGCTCCATCCCGTCAACAATGGACGCTATCGCTATGGTGCGATGACCACGCGAAATGGGGATTCATTTTTATATACATAGATTTGTTGTTTTTCTTTACAGATTATTCCGTAATGGTTTACAAGTCCTAAGTTGTGTAGTTAAGAAATTACAAATATTAGGTACTACATTCAGTATTACATGTGAAGTATTATTTGAACATATATCTAAGTCATCTTACTTTAACACGTACATAGCTTCACGCAAGGTGACCCGACAAAGTAGGAAGAGAAAATCGAGTGCCAAGTGAAAGAACATCGCTGTGACGGCTAGTTTACAATATAACGTAACTTCGGATTATTTACAGTTTCACTGAATTTTCAGATTATAAAAAGACGAAGAATGGAAAGGAAAGCTCAGAAAACTCAGAATTCTGGTAAGCTACTAATCCAATTTGATACTTCATTTCAAATAGCCCTTTAATAGCATTCCATAAGTATTAGGTCCAATTTTTCAATGCGCTTACCAAAAGCAAGGGTTGCTCTTGACACTCGATCCAAGCTAAGTTGAAAACTGGAATCGAGTATGTCATTTTAGGTACTCTTAAACACATTACTGGTAAATTATTAACATTTAGTTAATAGTAAACAATTAATTATGTTATTGGATTGGTTGAATTTATTTTTCACTTGATGTTCTTAAGTACTTAAAATAACATATTATGCGATTCCAATTTTTAATTCGCACGATTTCGAGATTCAACAGTAACCCTTTAAAGCGTTTTCTAAGACTATTGAAACAATACTCACTTAAGAGCTATTATGTCTTGATATATATTTATTTGATAATCATATATTAAACATGAGTACCTAAATATAAACTACTAGCAATTACTCCCAGCTTCGCGAATAAAATTGATCTGCACACGATGTATAACTTATTCCAGATCAAACTGCACACGGTATATAACTTTGATTAAAATCGGTTAAGTAGTTAAGGATTTAGGCTTATTATTTTTTTAAGATATTGGAAGACAAATAAGCACACGGATTTCCTGATGGTAAGAAATTCACGCCGCCTAAAGACACCAAAGGTGGTAATGGTGCGTTGCCAACCTGAAGCCGGGATGTTAGGGCTCGAGCAAAAGGAAGTTTACCGGCTAACTTATCCTCCGAACCGGAACACGTCATGACGCTATGGCGGCAGGAATAGGTAAGGCGGTGGAACCAATCCAGGTGAGTCGCTGCGAAACTCAATCACATAGTCAGTTGTCACGGCGTTAGTGATGGTGAGCCTATGATCGCCTTTCACGAGCTGCCTGGCAAAGAAGGCAGATATTCTATTCTGCAAAAGTGCCCGGATTAAGATAACTCACATAATTCCACTCTTCCGACTGTAGGCTTACTTTTTAATATAGATTTATTGCAAATTCGGAATTGGAAACGGATAATTGTCATTTCGTACTCTTGATCACAATACTAAGAAATCATTAACATTTATTAAATAGTAAGTAATAATTGGTTAATTCGAATCATTCAGCAGTATAAAAAGACAAAAACCCGTTTCCAATTTCTAGTTTGCGTTAAATCGAGATTCAATAGTAGCGCTACTGTTTTTTGTACGTTACTAAAGTAACGTTTGGGATGTTGTCATATCAAGGTCTGTTCCAAAGGAACTGTTGGAGCTATTACAACACTGGAACAGTAACAGGTATATACAATACAATACATTTCATAATTTTCCTACTTAATTTAATCCCAGTAGGTCTGTAGTCTGCTTTTAAACTCCCTCCTGCTCCATCTAACTTCTAAAAAAAAGCTATTGTTTGATACCTATTCACCTACACTTCAGATTTTATTTACAATTTCCCATTAAATTTTATTTAATTGCAACAAATAGATGTATTTTGTAAGGGTAGACGTTACCTGTCAACCTTTCCGCCGCCGTCATAATGAATTAACATCGCGCCACTGACGCCAAGCAATTAATTACGCATAAACTACCCGTCAAACATAAGGAATCTAAAAGTCCATGCCGATAAAGAAAAATATTATGATGAAAATTTTTGAGTAAGTATTTAATAATAGTATTAATGTAAACCTAAAGTAATTAAATATATGTCAGCGCCCGGAGCCGCCTAAGCGAAACTGTAAACCACTGGCTTAACCTAGACACTCTGGATAATTAATTTGAAATTAATTAATAATTTGTGAAAACGAATTAATTATTATTCCGGGTTATAATTTGGTTTCTATACTAATTGTACCCGACTATTTAAGATTTAGCTTTAATTATTAATTAATATTTAATTGCTATTATCCCTGTGAATTTTGCTGTTTCTGTGAACTTATTTAAATAAAATATTATCAAGTCGAAAAAAAACATTTTTAATTATGGCTGATCCTCTTCCTACATATACTTAAAAAACATGAACAAAACCACAACTTCATACTAAGTCATGGGGCACGACATATATACCGACTTTACATCAAGTCAATGGCGGCGAAAAGTTAATGGTGGTTATTCAAACATAGGTACTACCGGTTGACAATTGATAAGAGAAAATACCCCCTCTAAGTGATGATTGTGGTTATCTCTCTAGATGGCGATCAACCACAGTTTCAATCATATCTGGATTACTTCCTGGATCTTGAAGAGATGCACGAACAGTTCGACAACAGACAAATCAAGTCAGAAATAAATACAATTCTGTCCGCCGGCTTCGAAACAATGGCGACCACAATCCACTTCATGTTCCTGATGCTTGCTCGCAACCCAACTGCACAGAAGAAATTGTTCCAAGAGTTAGTTTAATAAATTTCGGTTTCGGGATGTGACGACCCCATCACTAGCTGGTATCTAAAGTGTGGTACCTCAATCAATTGATTCCGGTGGCTCGATTATTGATGTGTGTCAGAATCGCCGTCGTACGTCACGAATTTAAATATTTCTTTTGGAATTAGATTTTTAAAGAAAGTAAACATTTTTTCGTCTTCTCAGCAACCTTACTGTTGGAGCCGAGTTCCAGACAAGAATTCAATGGTTATAATGTTTAAGCTGATGACAAGAACCGTACTAGTCTTATAAAAGTTTATTGCTTACCTAGCAATTTCTCCTCGCGCAGTGGAAGCATTTATACGTGGGAATTAAGGTGGTAGGATACAGAAATATATATAATAATAAGTGGATTGCTTCCCTTAACTGGTCCTCTGCTGCTGAAAACGCCTAGTCTGTCGTCCACGCTGGTTCCCGAATTCATGAACCATACGCCCGAGCGTTATATACAAGCACACACTGATTTCATCGTGCAATCGTCCGAATCACAGTCAAGTTTGCCCGACGCAAGTGATTAGTTAATAATTAATTTAAATGCCATACAATTCCGGTTAATTGTCACAAAGCCATGTAACCGACAACAATTCAACAGGATCACTCGAGTCACCGATTGACTTGGATTAATTTTACGTACAAAGGACCATATCAATAACACTTACAGATGGCCCGAGCCATTTCATTTCACACCGAAAAAAACCGAGTAATTAGGTTTAATTCCGATAAAACATTTCCAAAAGCAGCCGCCATTTATGACACTGAGTCGGTGTACAGAGTATAGACAATGACAGTGGCGACACTGCAAACAAGGTTTTCGTTTTAACAGATAGCGTTCCGTATCACTAGTTGTTTTAGGAGGCAAATACAAAACACTTACTATTTTTTAAATATTTATTATGTTTCTGCAGGTACACAAAAGGCACCAAATACAATTACTAACCATACAATTTACTTAGCTACATATGTTCACTAGAAGTACACCCGCAGTCCTGACGTCAGATGGCGGGTGTACCTATTTTATTTTAAATCTATGCATAGAAGGAGGTACATAGTTTTTGGGATAGGTACACTAAGGTACACATCAAGTACGTTTGTAATCCAAAAGAAATATTACATATCCGTGATGTAGACCCGCCATTCTGACACACTTGATTATTGCACTAGTAGGTGCAATCAGTTATATTGTTGTGTTTTATACTCGGATTAGTGCCACTGCCTAACCTATCACTTTTTTATATAAAATTAGACAGCGAATAAGCAGGCGGTTCCTCTAATGGTAAGAGACAACCATGGCCTGTAGACGCCATAGATGTTATTGGTGAGTCCCTGTCCTATGACCAGGTTGTTAGGCTTTAAAAATGCGATCCTACCGGCTACCCTACTCTCTGAATCGGAACACAATAACGTCACTATGGCGGCAGGAACAGGCACAACGGCGGATCCCGACACGGACACGTTCCTGCAGAACACACCACACTACCATCAGTGGTCTTGATAACAATGACCAGTTCAGCCTATGCTCACCTCTTACGAGCTGCCAGGCAGAGAATCAGATGGTCTATTCTACACGGAGATCCAGGACCAACACGGGGTTTCTTTATTCCCCGTGTTGGTCCGGGATAAAAAAAGAAATTCTTGCAAGAATATTTGTATTCCGTGCTAGAAGGGTAACCAATAGTAGATAGTAGTAGTAGCAGCCTAAAATCCAGTTAATAAGTTAGCAAAGCACCATTAACATTTACAGTGTACACAGGCGCGGCCGTGGACAACATCTAACTAAGTACCATTTAAAAACTGCTGGTCAGATCTCGATTCAATTTGTACAGGGCCACTTTCCAAACACGCACACAAAAGAGTCATCACAACCCATTCATAGTACGCCAAGTTATCGCTAAAGCGATATCGAAGGCGATTTTTATTTACATATTTTCTAAAATGTATTCACAAATAGTTTAGTATTACAAATTTCATAAAATACTTTTAGAATTAATGAAGTTTTTGGCGAATCGAAGCGAGATGTGACAAATGAAGATTGTGATCGTTGTGTCTACACCGAGTCCGTAATCAACGAAACTATGAGATTATATCCGGCAGCACCCATCGTTTTTCGAGAAGCTGATAGAGACCTTAAGCTTGGTGAGTCATAGAGAGCTTAGGGCAAAATTTAGAATAAGCAAGATTATTAAAAAATGTTAGATTGTAAAACTTTAACTACTTTAACTTTTAAAACAATAAAAATTTCACCCGTACAGGTTTTCAACACGTACAGTTCTTGCACAACTCATGAAGGCGAGAGAGCTTGACTATTATAAACCTAATAATTCGCTTCTGTAGTCCAGTGGTCCAACGTCGGACTTGACTTCTTCAAGTCCCGTGTTCGATCCCCGGGTCGGGCAACAAAAAAATTAGAAAATGTATATTTTCAATTTTCTGAATTAAAAAACGGTGCCTGGGATTGGATATGAGCCCGGTTGGCGATAGGCTTGCCAGCTATCACATTGTAGGACTTAATATCTTCGGCTTGTCGTAAGTGCCCTAGTTGTCTCTGCCTATCGGGAACTAAATGGGAATAATTATTTGCCCAAAGTTGTATTTACACAAACTATTTTTATGCTTAGTGTTAACCATACCGATTTCGCTCTCACGCACACCTTAACACAATCTAATATATAAAATTCTCGTGTCACGGTGTGCGTATTTGAACTCTATGTTTGTTTTGATTGATTGAGATCTATTTTTTATACTCCTAAATGACAAGGGTAACAATAGAATTTTTTTACTACAATCATATTTAAAAAAAAGTAGCAGAACAACGTCTGTCGGGCCAGCTGTTCTTACATATGAAATTCTCGTGTATTTCACGACAGTAATGAATTCATTTCGATTACAAAAATGAAATGTAATTTAGTTGAACTTCTTTAAGTAAAAAATGAAAGTGAATCCAAAGTAAATATCGAATCGAAGCGTTATGCACAGTAAATGTGACATGAAATTAACTGAGCAGAGTACAATGAGTAGCTGTCAAACAATGTATCAAGCACAGGCGCCATCTACTTAAAATGAAACGTACTTATTTTCGTGATGGATACTCACACACCATGTACTGGCGCCATCTGCTCCACCGCCATGCAAAACCAAATTGGTTTCTAGTACATGCTATGTATCAGAGACGGCACTGTATGTGAAAAATGATTTTCCCTGTTTTCCTGCTTTTCTGTTGAATTTTTTCTTAAATTTTGTTTGCTATGAACCTCACCTTTCCAACGAATGCAAAACCATAGAAATCGGTTTGTGCGTTCTGGAGTTATAGCGTCAGGAAGGAAAAACGGATTATTTTTATTTATATATTTATTTTATGTGACCGTCTCCATTTAAGTAATATGCCGGATAAAAAAAGCAGAAAAGCCGTGTAAAGTTTCACGGGTGTGTTTTGCATAAACTAGAGAGCTATGTAGGTTACAAATTGTCATCGTAAAACCTATAAGCACCTGTATAAGATGCCACCGCTGCCCCGAGTTTCCTTGTGTTGGTCCGGGTCTGTTAAATAAAAAAGAACTGTTTCTCTAGGTTTGTCTTTTTGCCAGGCAGGTCAAATTATGTTAATATACCTAATTACCAGCAAAACCTGGTAGGTAGTAGAGTGCTGAACAGCAACTTGCCCGGTTCTTAGTCAAGAGCCTTGCACAATAGGCCTTCTATCTCAGCCTCAGGAAAGCGACGCATCTGTAACATCTATAGCGTCTATTATAGGCCCCGGTTATCTCTTCATCAGGAGAGCCGTCAGCTTGTTTGCTGACCTCTAACACATGAAAAAAGAAACGCTGGCTAGATGTTATTGAATCAAACATGAGTGCTAATGGACTTGATATTACCGAATACCATGCAAAATGGTGAAAAAAATGGTAGGAATCCCATGTCCTAAATGAGGAACATCCAGTTTTGACGCTACGTTGGTGATAATGTGAAAGGTTGTTTGAAAAGTATCTTTACAGCCACGTAAATGATATTAAAATGATGTAACAGAATCATGTACGATACCAAAAGGGGCACTGTGCTGTTTGAACCTCTGGGGCGCAGGAAGGTCAAGGCGGCAGTGGGGAGAGGACGCCGCCAGCTTCCAGCCAGAGCGCTGGCTCGACGGCTCCGCGCCGCCCACCCAACACGCGTTCAGCGTTGGAAGCAGAGTTTGCATTGGTTGGTATTCACTTTATAATAAAATTGCATCGAGTGAGGGGTGGCCTACATATGTCCGCATCATATGGCATTTTTTCGTCGTCCTCTCCTGTTTTTTACGCATAAAACAATCTTCTGCTGGAGTGAGAAAGACGATGAAAATGCAGCCGCATTCTATTTGTGGAGAGATGAAGACTAACCCTAAGATGCAACCGTAGCCCAAGGATAACATTTTATAAGCGCATTAGTTGTTAGAATATCTATTTCATGGCCGGGATCTTATGCACTCTTGTATGGAGGTTCTAACATTTTGCAAGCTACTATCTAGTTTTCTTTTAACTTTGTTTATACTTTCAAAAACTATTTAACTGCCCAAATATAAATCTATGTCATGTATCCATAAATTAATCACAAGGATAACATCCAAGATTTTATTTAAAATACTTTATTAAAAAATAAATCAAATGCAAAGGTATATTATGCCAGGAAGTATTTTCTATTCGTTTACCCAGCATTACAAGTATTAAAACATGTTTGTGTGTGTATTAATGTAGAACACACACTTAAGATTTCTCTAGTTCTGCCATCAATAGGTACTTTATATTTTAAATATAAATAGGTAAGCTTAACAATAAAATATCTCTAAGTTATTCACGTTATTACTGAACTACAAAACCAGTTAATTTAATGGCAGCCCTCGAGGGATTTTCTTGTGTTTCTTATTTAGTTCACTTGTGACTTGAATGAATACTTATGATTATGCACATCTACATCTTCGAGAATCTAAAAGATACGTAAGGAAATGCTATGAAAAGGAATACTTTGGTTTTTATACTCGAATGTGCAACTAATGTAATAGCTGTTTTACGTTAATTAACTCTCGTCACATAGATTATTTAAGTCGGGGGTTGTCAAACTATTTTATCCTTTTTCAATTACATTTTAATCGTTGTGAGTTTTTTCAGAATTTTTCATTTTGTTTTTTATTATTTATATACGTAACATTCATGACTAACAAAAGAATACTGAATGTTAAAATGAAACAGATTTTTTTAAGTTGTTAAACCCTAATTTTGCTATGAAAAGTGCAATCAGGTAGGTATGTGAAATCCTATCCTACTAATAATCGCCTCTGTGGTCTGGCTCAGGGGCACGATCCCGGGGTCGGGCAACGAAACGTTAGAAATTGTGCATTTTCAATTTTCTTATAAAAAAAACATTGCCCTTGATTGGACATGTGACCGGTTGGCGATAGGCTTGCCACCTACCATATTGTGGGACTTACTGTCTTCGGCTAGTCGTGTGTGCTCCGGTTGTCTACCTTTTCCTACCTCTTCGAGGATTTGGGCGTGAAGATTCTATTCTATTAATATTTTAAATGCGAAAGTTTGTATGTTTGTTTGTTACTTCTTCACGCAAAACCTGCTGAACCGATTTTCCTTAAATTTACCATCGAGGGTAGCTTGGATTAACACAAAGGATAGTTTTTAGTCCGAAAAAATGTTCCTGTGGCACCATAAATTACGCGGGCAACAGCTATTAATAAATTAAGTGTTACAGCGCATTGTCGAAAATAAAAAGTTTTATTACAAGTGTGGATTAAAAAATGTTTATGACCAAATCTTAACAAAACATTTTATTTTACAGGAAAGAGGTACGCTTTATCTTTTATGAAAATCATCCTGATACATTGTACTAGAGAGTTGGAGTTCGACGCCGATAACTCCGACGTGCTGCTAAAGTACGCGATCACAATGCGTCCCGCAGACGAGAATTCACTGAAAATTCAGTTGCGATAATAAAATTTTACCAGTTTTGATGGTTTATTTACCTTTTGCCCTACATACATACATAAACATCTTCACAACAAGTCCCATACGGTGTAGACAGAGAGTATTAAGTGCCAAAAAAAATTCAAAGCCTCTGATAAGACCAAAAAGACACCCATTAGAAGTTTGCCATCTAACTTCTGTATGCACCTAGTTCGTTTTGCCGAAAAATCGTAAAAAAACGTTGCCTATTTTCGCCCTTTTAGGAAATCTTCGTAAATTGTTTTTCCACTTATTTTCACAATATATTCCTTTTTCAATAGGTGTTATTCTTTTTTGGATTATATTGGTCTCGAAAATCATTGGTCCTTGCATATACCAGTTATTATTATATTATTATAAGCAAGTTATTAGCTAATAAAGAACAGTAAATGTAACATCAAACCAATTTGACAAAAGCTTTCACAAATTCTGTTACATTTACAACTGTGCAGATGCTACCAGTACATTTCCCTCTCGGTGGATAGAGTAACGAATGGTATCGAATGACATCAGATCTAGTTGATGTCGCGAAGGCAATAGTCATACGAATTTTACGAACATTAGGGGACAGAGTTGACTGTTTCTCCGTTCTAGTGCTTCTGAGTGTGTGTTCAGGGGACACAAAAAACCTAAAGCGCGGATTGTCTGGTTCTTGATAGTAATCACTCGAACTTGCAAAGAAGTAAGAACGTGAGATGGCAGAGCCCGTCCCATGAGGTTGGAGCAGCTGAAACGAGGTGGGTTGTCACAGATTGATTTGCAAGTCCTGTTAGAAGTTAGAAGTATATTGGTAGATACTACGACAGTAACCCGACAAAATCATTTACTTTAGGAAATAGATAGTCAATATGACTGAACTCCTAATGACTCGTAATACTAATTACCAGGGCACTGACAGTGAAGACTATGTACCACAATGTTACTCATTTTTAATTACTACTGAAAAGTAACAGTCATTGAAAATTCCGTTTTTTTTTTAAATGCACTTTTCCACGAACTATTTTAAAATAGCTCTTTTTACCACATTACATTTTCAGGGTTTCATTTTGGTTGATATTCAATTCGTAATAACTAATAACTAACTTTTTAATGACAGTAAAATCAAAATCCAAGAATTTTATATCACCTACATTTAGTTATATCAGTACAATTTTAACGGCCCTGTGCTCTAACGATTTAGCTGATTAAATATCTTCATAGCCTACCCACTGTAAAAACTTAAGTAAATAATAATAATCACAATAGTGAAATTTTACTAGATGCTTACGATGAAAACTATAAACCATATCTTAGAGATTTTATAAGTGCGAGAGTACTGGTAGGCCATGTGAATACTTCTTACTAGAAAAAACCAGAAAGCACCTACATTCATTGCTGCATCTTCTTCTTTACGGCAAGAGCTACAGTGGTAATTCTGCTGTGCACAAACTAAATTTATTTTATATGTTTGCTAACTTTTAGACATGATTAGTCTGACCAGACATTAACCAGACCAATTATAAAGAGAAATTGTGATGTTTTAAGCAACGTTTTCTGAGGAATAGATTTAATGTCTATAGAAATATCTTTTATGGTGTAGGCGAAACGATATTCGCTGGTCTGAAAGATGGTATATAGTGGACTGTATTTTTTTGTACTTCGAATTCGTATAAAACTGTTATTCACCCACCACATTTGTTCCGTCTGTATGTCTTCCGATGCGATATTATATGATATTAATGAGCGCGGAATGTGTGAATGCGGACTAATATGATAACTGTAAAAGTGTTTTGTATCTTTCTATGACTATGATATTGTAATCTGTCTGTTTTGTCTATTCAACTGCTCAAAAATATAACTGCCCTATTTCCGATGATGTGCAAACGAAAAAAAAATTGTATTAACATCTCAAATGAATGCCTTTTCAAGCTTTTGCCCTGTGGTTGGTTTGTATTGGAACAACACTTGTCCGGATAGGTACCACCGCTTTACTTATTCCTGCCGTCATGTCAATGCTTGCCGTTGGCGTTTTGCGGTTCCGGAGGGTAAAATAGCCAGTAAACTTACTTTTGCGCTAGGCCTAACATCCCGGCCTCCGGTTGGCAACGAACTATTACCACCTTTGGTGTCTCTAGGCGGCGTGAATTTTATACCATCAGAAAATCCGTCTGCTTGTTTGCCTTCCATTATCATAAAAAATAACAGGAAATGAAAATGTATGTTCCCAATAACATTTATAGAACTGGTAGCGTGGGACTTTAACACGAAAACAAAGTTATTTCTTCTCATGTACCTAAGTCAGACTGGAAATAAATTATTTTATTTAAAGTAGGTGTTACCCGCGGCGCATAGATGTTAATAGCCTTTGTGGTCTATTGGTTCGTTGTTTGACTTGACTTCATGAGTTCTCGGGTTGCAAAACAACGTAGCACAATTCTAATCTGGGGGGGATTAGAATTGTGCCTGGTTGTCGATAGGTTTGTCAAATATCATATTGTGGGACAGCTACCTCTTCGTGAATGCGGGTGGATACTTTTACGTCCTCGGTCTAAAGTTATTTGCCTTTCCCGTTTGAATCTGCTTATATTTAGAGATACAGTAGCTTATGTCACTCCTATATCCGCACATTAAAAATATAACTACCACCTACAACATCTATGGTTATCTATTACCATCAGGAGTGCTGTAGTCACTCACATTTAACGCAGTTAAACGAGTCTAGAAATCAAATACTACTCCAAACTTTTTAAAATTTGATTCTGGTGTTCCTCAGGGCAATGTCATAAACCCAGCTTTGTTAATCTTGTAATAATTTTACATTGAAAAAATAAATTAATGAAGCTCTAAAAAATTTAAAACAAAATGACTGAATTGATGAAATGACTTACAGCTAATATTACATTAAATATTATGTCCAATTTTAAATAAATGTACCTCAATACTCATAATTAGAAAATTGAATCTAGACAATAGTGTAAAAAACGAATCCTATTACAATAATAATTTTGTCTAAGTATACAAAAATTAAGTATTTCCTCGATTTCCCTGGGAGAATGAACCAAGTAACGTCTATAATATGTACAAACACGTTTTAGCGGGTAATTACAATAATACAAATAAGAACATCCGCCCGAATCTAGTCAACATAAAAGATAATACACAATACATCATAAACATAATCTATGATAATACACACATAGATATATAATTCATAATTAGTTAAAACTGAAGAGCTCTTTGCTAGTGTGAACTTACCAGTCCTTCAAATACTTCACCCGTTGCTACAGTAAGATTTTTACTTAATGTTTTTTCACGTAAGAAGTTAAGTAACAAACCCGCGGCAAGACAAGGCTTTTAATATAAGTCTACCGGCTACCCAACCATCCAGACCGGAACATAACATTATCATTATGGCGTCAGGATTAGGAAGGGTAGTGGATCCCTACTCGGTCAATTTGCACCATTGGTCTTGTGGATAATGATGATTTAACCTGAGTTCGCCTCTTACGAGCTGTCTGGCAGAGAGGCAGATGGTCTATACCTACATCATTAAGTTAAAGGTTTATCATAAAATGCTCTATCGTTAAAACTGCTTGTTCAAATTCAAATACTTCATCTGCTACAGTAAGTTTGTTATTATGTATGTGTGTAGTGCATAATTTTAGTTTACAATATTCTATCTTCTACGTGTGTCTCCATTTTGTAGAATTAGTTTATGAACACATTTCTACTTTTTCACTTATCCTACTAATATTATAAATGCGAAAGTTCGTATGATTGCTTGTTACTCCTTCACGCAAAAAAATTTGGCACGCACGTACAGGGTAACTTAGATTAATACATAGGATAGTTTTTATCCCGAAAAAATGTTAACCACGGGGCAACGCCGCGGGTAACAACTGTTTATTCTATTACCGATTTAAAAAAGTGGTGGTTCTGAATTTGACTGCATATTTTTGAATCAAAACTTCTTTATTAACGAAAGTGAGAAATCACATTTCTCTGTTACGTTCATTGACCTCTAATTACGTTCCACAAAAAAAACATTGTATGCTATCACCGAATTTCATACTGTGTTCTCTGTGATTTTAGTTTCGCCGATCGAAGTCGCATCATAAAGCATATCGCAAGCAGCATAAAGATCTCTCGCAAGGTGCAATTTATAAAGTTTTTCTTTAAGCAAAACCACAACTCCTCCAGGTTCGTCTGGAGGGGTTGTGGTCGAGGTTCGGTCTCCAGGGAGAGAGCCTTTGTTGAAGTATTGTAGGAAACAGTCCAATCCGACATGATGTCTCAGGCTGAACAGTCTGCTCTGCCCACAAAATCCGATGAAGTTGTACAAACCGCGAGCTATAAATAAGGCATAAAAAAAGTCTACGAGTCAATGAAAACTGGAGATGTAGCTGGATATACGAGCCAAATAAAACATTTGAGCGCTATTGAGCGTTATTTAGTTAGTACATGTTCGTTAGACATTCGTGAAACATAAACTTTGGGTCACTTTTTATTAAAATTACTCGGACGGAAGTGTATGAAATTTGACACATTAATAATTTATGTGTAAGAGAAGTGCAGAACGTTAATTTTTTTCAATAATGCATATAAAGTGCATTAAATCAAAAAATAAAACATTACACATAGATACTACCATGTATTTGAAAAAAAAAACGATAAAAGGTCACACATGGTGAAAAAAACTATGTTCGTAATGTTTGGAAACGTAGTAGTTGGTTTTGATAAATGAAGATGGCGTCCGTATCAAAAATAATATTGAATAACTTATAATTAAAATTCATTATCGTCGTATTGTCGCCTCTGTGGTCTAGCGGTCCGGGTGTTGGACTTGACTGCATGAGGTCCCGGGTTCGAATCCCGGGTCGGCCAACAAATAGAAAATTGGATTTTTCCAATTTCTAATAAAAAAAAAGTGTTGGTCGGGATTGGAAATGTGCCCGGTTGGCGATAGGCTTGCCACCTATCATATTGCGGGACTTAGTGTCTTCGGCTAGTCGTGGGTGCCTTGGTTGTACCTCTGCCTACCTCTTCGGGGATATAGGCGTGAAGGTACTTGTTTTTTATTATCGTCGAATTTCGACCATGTGCGACCACTAGTCTAAACTTATATTAATATAATAAATACGTGATGCCAAAACTTTGAACCCCTTTTCACGAAAATTGCGCGGACGCAGGAGCATAAAATTTGGCACACTTATGTGTATATAGTTTATGTGTTAGCACATAGTTTATGTTTAGGAGAAGTGCAGGACGCTAATATTTTTCCATAATTATGCTTATAAAGTACATTAAATCAATAAATAAAACATTACCCACACTACCATGCATTTGACACACACAAACTAATATATTGATGATAACGATAAAAGATCACAGATAGAAGTTTGGAAACAATGTATTTGTTCTTGAGAAATGAAGATGGCGTTCTTATCAACAAGATATTAAAATTTGTTATGTTCGAATTTCGACCAATGGGCGACCACTAGTATAATTAAATGTTTAAATTAAGGCTGTACATATCTAACGCATAATTTCGCCGACATATCATCGCTTTAGCAGATGTGGCTGGCATTGGTGGTAATATTGGTGTTGGCAGTGTGGTACTACGGACGGCCGCCACGATGTTTGGCCCATTTGCCCTCCTTGCCCACTCTACCTTTTATCGGGAACGCTTACATGCTCATCGGTAAACAAATGGGTAAGATATTCTATAATAATAGTATTAAGTACCTTTGTTATATCTACATAGTTCAATGAGTGTGTTGCAGGTAGGTTTGCCATATTTTTTTCAGGTCACTGCTAAAAATAAGTTTAAGACCTTTTGGCTTACAACCATGTGCTTTTCTACGATGGTACGGAACGGAAACACTTCACACACACAAAGAAAGGCGGTGTACAAACATTGTGAACTTTTGTGTGTATGTGTGTGTGTGTGTGCGTGTTTGTGTGTGCCATTATTACAATTATAAAGCAATAAATTTTGTTAAGATTAGAAATCAATTGACGTGCTTAATAATTATAATTTTTAACTATATTAATGTTCATTTGAAAATTCATAAAATTCATTTGAAAAATCATCTACAACAGGAATAATAACTATGAAAAATATTTTATTATTGTGCCAAATAAAAGTATTGTTGTTTTGTAGACATCTGCGGTCTTCTTCAAAAGCTGTCAGTGATAAATCAACAAAATAATTATTTACCATTTTGTTTTATGTGTGGGCCGTGTCCTGTCGTTGGTAAGTGTTTCAGAGAGTCTATAATAATTATCTAAGTAATTCTCCAACCCCCACCGGTTACATTTTTCTAACCCCCTTTGACGAGATGTACGAGATTTAACTCGAGCCCTACCCCAATCACCCACCTTAATCTATCTTGAAAATAAATATTAATTAACATTCTTGTTTATAACTAGCAGGTATATGCTACTGACAAAAAAATGAATTACATTGACCTTTTCAGAGAGAAATCATAGACAAAATTGTTGTGACATTTAGCTATATTTTATTGAAAAACATAATTTAAAAAAGATAACCATAGTTCAATATGTACTAATTTTTTCATAATTTAGGTATGTTGTTTACGAAACAAAACCACACGATATTTGCCATGACCCCAAAAACCCCCTCTCCTCAAAATAAATATTGTATGATATAATGATTGACCGTTTCTTGTTTTGAACGCTCATAATGAAACAGATGAATAGCCCCCTTACCCTTTTATAACTTTTTATATACTTCCAAACGGATCTTAAATGGTCTATCTTTCTTGGTCTTTGTGTATTTATACGATATAAAAGTCTTTCGATTGCTCAGATAGCTAGATAATCCACTACGCTACTGAAATTATAATTGCAAAAGTTTGTATGTTTGTTCGTTACTCCTTCACACAAAAACTGCTGAATCGATTTTCATGAAATTAGGTGCACATATACAGGGCAACTTGGATTAACACATAGGATAGTTTTTATCCGGAAAAAATGTTCCTGTGGGACCATTAATCCAGGGACCGGACAACCCTTTCCTCACTTAAGCGCTTAAATTTTCAAACCCTTTCATTGTGTAACCCAAACGTTTAACTTAAGCAAATTATACGGTTACACTTTTCTTTAGGTTACCATATCGATAGCGTAACCCTTTCCTTTTGGTTTGGTTATAGTGGTTACCTTTGGTAGATTTCATAGCTTCGTTCTATTGTAAAGCAAAACCAACGCACCTAGCTCGGAGTAAATCGGTTCGGCAACGCCGCAGCCGCCGTGATCGCGCCGAAACAATTTAAGCGATTTTAGTTCGGACGCATCGCATATACAGATTTAAATTGCATAACAGTTTAAAAGGTAACCCTTAAAGTAAGTGTAAGAGGTTGTAACCTTTAAAATATAGCGCTTACAAAAGCTTTTTGATATGGTTTTTGCGAGGAAAGGCTATTGTAAGAAAACCCTTTCGTAAAACCTATTCAAAAACACCTAAACGGCTTACCAGTCCGGTCCCTGCATTAATCACGCGGGCACCAGCTATTGTAACATATTTTACAACCGATCACAGCCTAATAGTTGACAACAAAAAAATGGTGGTGCGTCACTAACGTATGTCTAGGATAAAGGTCATAAGTTTAATGGATACCCAACCCTGTAGTGAATAGTTTTTTATTGTATAGGAAGGCAAACAAGCGGACAGATTTGCTGATGGTAAGAAATTCACGCCGCCTAGAGACAAAAAACGCCGCCTAGTAATGGTGCGTTGCCAAAATGAGGCCGTGATGTTAATAGTCAAGCAAAAGTAAGTTTACTAGCTACCTCATCCTCCGAATCGGAACACTTCAAAGGAAACCACTGATGTTATGGCGTTAGGAATATCCAAGGCGGTGGTACCAATCCGGGCGAGTCGCTGCGAAACTCTACCACCTAGTCAGATGCCACGATGTTAGTGAAGGTGAGTCTATTCTCGCCTTTTACGAGCTGCCTAGCAGGAAGGGCGGGCTAACAGTTCTGCAATCTACCACCAAGTAATTTTTGACTAGATCACCTTTTGTATGTTTTGTATTTCAGTGCTGAATGATGCTGTGGAGGCGAGGATAGCATCAAATGCGTTTCTCAACAAACCTCGTCTTTACGAGTATAGCGACAGTTTTATGGGAAACGGCTTAATTACTGCATCAGGTATCACATCACATAAGCACTTAAAAATCACTTGTTTTTCTATCTGAATAGGCAGCGAAAAAACACTCCTTTCCTGTTGGTAAGAGACAATCGTGGTCTACTGCTCCGCTGTGATCCAGTGGCGCTGGGTTTGGCTTTGAGGTCTCTTCGATAGATTTGATTCACGGGTTGGACGACGAGAAAGAAACCTGATTTTTTTCATTTTCTAATAAAAAATAACGTTGCCCAGGATTAGATACGTGCCCAGTTGGCGATAGGCTTACCACCTATCACATTATGTTACTTAGTGACTTCGGGTAGTCCTGGTAACGCTGCCTAACTCTACGGCAGTAGTAGTATCTTCTACTTACCTAGATCTTAAAGGTGCCTCACCGTTCTATAGCCGGGATGTTAGGCTTTTTGTTTGGAAAATGACTACCCGGGCAATTTGCTGCATCGCACTCTGCCACCAGTGGTCCTGGTGTTAATGACTCGTTAGTCTATTACGAGCTGCCAGGCAGAAAGGCAGATGCTCTATTCTGCAGAAGACTTGGACCAACATAGAGTAGACTTTCAACATAAAACATAAAGTGGTTTCATTTTTCACATCATCCGGGCGTTGAAAGTAAAGAAAAGTATGTTTTATACACTTTTTGTAACTTTTAGTATTTAGTTAGTTGTAGTAGCAATATAACTAACTAAATAATAAACTTTAGTAGTCTACTCCTCTTAGCACTCTACCTCTTTATGGTCTATTGGTAGGTGAGTCCAAGAGGGGATATTTGCAATTACTCAAGCGCGACAGTTTGGGATAAGATAGTCTGTCTATTTTTTTTTTATTGAAAATAAAAAGTAAGTATGTATCTTCAGGCCCATATCCCCGAAGAGGTAGACAGAGGCACAACCAGGGCACCCACAACTAGCCGAAGACACTGAGTCCCACATTGTGTCAGGTGGCAAGCCTATCGCCAACCGGGCACATATCCAATCCCGAGCAACGTTTATTTTTATTACAAAAGTAGAAATACCCAATTTTTATTGGACCTCATGCACTTAAGTCCAACGCCTGAAACGTTAGACCACAGAGGCTTGAAAATAATATACACAAATATATCAAATTGAATAATGGATGGAATGTTGCGTACTCGTTTGTCTCCTATCCCATCACCCTAAAATTGAATGTTTTCAATATATTCTTCCGTCAAAACGTTAATATAACGCTTCAGGAAGCGTTATATTAACTCTAAGCCATTGTTATGAGTATAGATTATGTACGTACGTAATTTATAACAACTCATGGTGTCGAAATCTATGACATTTTTTAAACAAAAATGTGTTTCACTTAGTAACCAATAGTCAAGTTTACTATAATCGCGTTCCTGTAAAATATTTGTATGAAAACTATGAACTGCGCCTCTATTGGTAACTAAGAGAAACACATTTTAGACCAAAAGTGTCATAGATTTCGACACGTAACTAACCGAACGTAATCTATACAAATTCGTGGTAACGGCTTTATCCGGCAAGGAGGCATTTACAAAATCTATAATTATTGATAAATGCCAAAATTAAAAGTTTCGATATACATTAGACAATAACACAAATATATTTTTGGGAGAAATTTTATAAAATGTTTTTTAAAGCAGGCGTGGACAGTCTGCAGAATAAAAACTCATATCTCGAGTTATGGTGAAAACAGTGTTGTAGACAAAAAAATGAGAAGGTACCTAATGATGTCCCAAATACCTATAAGTATGGGTCACTTTCTATCGTTCTAGCTATCTTCACACAACAGAAAAACCTAACTTATATAAGCTCAGTAGGGTTGCTCTGAAATCTCGATCTCATGCTAATTGCAAATTGGAATCGTGTGTGACATTTTAGGTACTTGTGGATACAGTACTAGCACATTATTAACATTCAGTTACAAATAATATGTAAAAGTTGATAATTCGCCAGTATTGTGTTCAATAGTGCCTAAAATGACATTCTTGATTCCAATTCCAATATTGCATGGATCGAGAGTCAAGAGTAAAAGAAAGTTAAAGAAATTTTAGTATGAACCTAGGCTGAGTAGGTGCTAGGTATTTAAGCGAAAAGAGTGCTGGTCCTTATTTTTCCCTTGACAAAAAAATATTGCCGTCGGCTTTTTTTCCCTTTTTATAATAACGCGTTTTATTTTAATTTTTTCAGCTGAAGTGTGGAAGCGTAACATTAAAAAACTGGGCAGCTTTTTTTCTAGTTCTACCGTTCTCAAATATCAAACTGTATTCAACACACAAGCCAGGAAGGTGGTTGATATTCTCAAATCGAAGGTTGGAGAAGATTCGGTTGCCTTTATGGATTCTTTCAAAAACGTAACCTTGGAGGCCATTTTCCGTAAGTACTAACTACTGTACTTATAATATTTTAATGTAATCTATACCTACTGATAAAATTAATGTCTGTACCTGAAAAAAAAACATGTATGTATTATATTTGGCATGGGCATACAAACATTTGCTATTTAGACAAGTTTAATAAGTATAGGGCTTAAATAGTTCACATAGCCAGAGAGAATTGAAAGCATCGAGAAAATACATAAGTAATTTCTGCAAGCATATCTTTTGTTATTCTTCTTGGAGAAAAAATGTAGACAGTCTTATCGCTAATAGTGGTAGTTCAGCTGTCGAAATTCGACCATAATAAATTTAAATGATAAGTTTTTAATATAAATCTTTAAAATATAAGGTTCAAACATTATTCATGCTCTGTTTTCAACATTTTTGATATAAACGCCATCTACATTAATCAAGACCAACTACTTTGTTTTCAAGCATTGCACGTTTGAATTAGGTTTGAGTATCTATAGTTTTGCACATCTGTGAATTTTCCCTTAACAAATAGGTACTTGCGTTGCGTGTGACAAATGCAAAATAGAATGTGAAGTTTTTTATTTAATAATTCTATATTCTTTATAATTAATTGCGAAAAAACTGGTGTTTGAAAGAGGTATAGCCAGAACGGATGTAAGAATTGTAGTTTATGATGTAGTGTTGGAACAGTGAATGAAAATGTATATTTTGGTTTTGCTTGTAGCGGGGATGGAAGATACTTACACCGCTGATGTAGAAATAAGAGTTTGTGCTGGTAATCGTGTAAATAGAGCGCTGGGTAAACTATTTCAAAGCGAGGCTTTGAGTCAAGGTGTTAGCTTTGCATAATTCTGTGCTCGTCCCATTCATTGATGTAATGGTATGGAAGCGAGAGTTTAGTATGTCAGAAAAAGAATGAGAGTAGGATAAATGCGGCCGAAATCAGAGCGCTACGGAAAATCTGTGGTGTAACGTGGAGAAATAAATTGTGGGTGTTAAAATGGAAAGAGAATGCTCGCTGGTTCGGTCATGTGGAAACAATCGCAGATGAAAGATTGACAAAGCAGATACACAATGCAAGTGTGGATTGATAGATAGCCGGAGATACCTAGATTGACATTCCACCATCAAGTTGCTTACGAGTCTCCGGAACCGGCGGCGTATTTGTAAGAGAAGGGTAATGAATTTGGAGGAAGCCAGAAAGGTCTGAAAGGATCGTGAGATTTGGCGCTCGACACTCTCTGCCTAACTCGCAAAGGACTTCGCGTGAAGATATTTGTTTAGGCATTATTATTGAAAAATATCTGCTTTCTGCACTTTTACTACTTTAAACTATAAGTGTGCCAATTTCATACAAAAAGGTAAGAAGGATCCCAAGTTTTTGATTCTTGTCTTTTTATATAATTTAGATTTTTGGTTTTTGTGTATGTTCATATATTGAATAAAATTGTCAATATTGGTGGCATTTTGTATAATTTTTATCTAAGTGCATATAGAAGAAGAAGTATTCTAAAAAAAATATTGTCCTCTGTATTTTCTCAATAGCACCAGATCTCACTAATTGAGCTTGAGTAAGAATGCTAGCACTTTATTAATAGCCCTGCCATAACTTAATACGAAGACGATTTTGGATTACTCAAGCCTGATTTTACAAAATAGAGCGTTTACTTGATGCAAATTTAGCTAATGGCAGATACTTATGCCCGTTACCGTTACGCGCATACAAAATGGATTTACGCGCCAAACGACAATGACATTTGGATGAGCGCTAGTGAGGGGACGCACTTTTAGTGATGCACCTTTGAGTATGAAACCAACTTTAATACTCAAAGTGATGCACTGTTGGATAATATAAAAAAACTACTGATTACTATCCAACTAACTCGCTGCGCACAAAGTTTTGTCGACTTTTTACGACCAAATTGCTGAGGTTTTTGACACCATCCTTTGATAATGCCGAGGATGATGTCAAAGTCTCCGAAACTTTTGTAGAACTATGTATTATGAGGTTTACCTATTTTACGAGTATATTAAAATTTAGCACGGTGCGTTGGCAAGTTTTTATTTTGAAGTACATAAGTACTTTATGATCTGAAGTATCCTACAGATTGTAACGTATTTTTTTTTTAGTCATAAGTTTAGTAGTTAATAAATTAGGTACAGATTTACACCTATAAGTACAACAACATTCAGTTTAAACTATAAACCAATGACCAAAATACATGAAATCCGGAATGTAGAGAACATTTGATTGTTTGAACTTAAGATGACCTGATCTTAAGCTGGTGTTAACACTTTTTGTAAATTCCAACCATACTAATATTATGAATACGAAAGTTTGTCTTTGAGTTTGCGATTTCTACAGACAGACGCGAACGAAGTTTAGCATACAACTAGTATTTTCTAATTTATTTCAATTTCGTTTTAGTTTGTTATAGTAGATTAACGTGAAAGCTTATTAGTATAATAGTTTGATCATCCACAGAACTAGGGTTGGGACAAGTAACAAATATCGATAAAAAAAATGTCGAAACGTACTGTGCTGCGACCGGCGAGATGATGAAGCTGTACTCAGAGCGCACTCTCAATGTATTGTACTACCCCGACTTTATCTACCAATTCACAGCTTCCCATCGTCGACTCAACGAGCTCACAAATCTCACAAATGAGATATCTGAAGCTGTGAGTAACAAACAGAGGAATATTAATTCAGATTTTCTAAGCCAATAAAAATGTATTGGATCGTACGTGATTCTTGGCTAAGGCTGCAGTTTTATTGCCGAAGTTTTCTTTTTTACTGGTGGTCTATTCTATGCTATTTTCACGCTCGAAAGAGCTGAAACGTGGCAACTTAGATAAGGATATACCGTGGATTTTTTAACTCAAATTTATGAAAAAAGGAGCTTTTACACAAAGCGCAAATTAGTAACATTTTAAAATTTTGTTATGTTTTTTACCCAAAGGATCGAAATGGTATAACCTACCCATTAATAAGGTACTGGTGCATCCCTGGTTATATTGTGGTGAGATAACAAGTTTTTATGCTACCCTATTTTCAATTATAAAGCTCGTTAATCGGTAGCAATCCAGGGAACCCGTTGCAAGGCACCGTACCTAATAAAGTAATGTATTATATATACATTTTAAACCTGCTGATAACATTGACCGTCTAAACTTGGTAGGTACCAAGAAAAGAGCGTTCATAATTGTAAATATTCGCCAATACGTCATCTGTGATACTCCTGGTATTGCGGATGTCCGTGGGCAACGGTGGGCACTTACCCACCATCGGGTGAGCCGTTTGCTAGTTTGCCTAATTTTCTTGGAAAAAAAAGAAACGAATCACAGATCCCATAACAATGAAGTTAAAAGAAAAAGTCATTTACACTTTTCATACCTTCGTTATGCTATAAATTTTGTTAATAGCACCATCTATACAAAATATAAGTCTAGCGACTAATATAGGTCTAGCGGTTCAGTCGTCGGACTTGACTGCATGAGGTCCCGGGTTTGATTCCCGGGTCGAGCAGAATAAAAATTGAGTTTTTCCAATTTTCTAATAAAAAAACATTGCTCGGGATTGGAATTGTGCTCGGTTGGCGATAGGCTTGTCACCTAACACATTGTGGGACTTAGTGTTTTCGGCTAGTCGTGGGTGCACTGGTTTTGCCTCTGCCTATCCCTTATGTGGGCGTGAAGACACTTTTTAATTTTATTGAATCAGGCGTTACTTTGCGGAAATCCATTATAAAAGATGTAAAATAAGCCTTTATTTTGCTAATTCCGCGTAATTTACGCTTACGCGGAATTAGCAAAATAAAGGCTTATTTTACACTTTTTAATGTAAACTACTGAGTTTGCAGCGATAGATGCCACCATTACAAAAAAGTGTCGAAAGCGTGGTTACAATTTTTTAGTAAAAATAGGCTCTTGTCAGTTGATTTGTTCTCCCAATCGGGGCCTACACGAATACTAAATAACTGAATGAAAAAGATGAAATTAATTTTTTTCATTTAATCACTACCACATATCATTATCAAATAAATAAAATAACACACATTTTCGTTCCCATTGTGGATTTGGATTAGATTATTTACAATTTCTCCTAATTTTCAGATTATTAAAACACGAAGAATGGAAAGAAAAGCTCAGAAAACTCAGAAGTGTGGTAAGCTAATTAGATTATTTGAAACATTTATCAATCATTACTCCAAAAAATCATATTTTTTCTACTTTGCCTAAAGCCTTTGCCATGAGTAGCTTGAAATAGCATTTGATAATTTACGTATCAAAATATATTATAGCGCTTTTGGTCTGAAATTTAGATATAATTATTACCAAAAGAGGCGCTGTTCAAATTTTCCTTAAAAAAATAATAAATAAATAACCCTGGACAAGTTACACAAATTGAATGTAACCCTAAAGTAAACAAATTATATGCTTGTAATATGGGTGTTAGTAAACGATTCTAATACATAGAAATACTTTAATAGATACCAGGATAAATTTAATAAACACCCAGGCCCGGAAATGCAGACATCTAAATGTAAATGAATCGAACACGAGCCTCGCGTATGATCGGTGTTAGGCGTGTACGGTAGCCACTCGACCAACGAGGCGGTCATTACATTAGCGATTTTAGAGCCGTTAACTTATAATAAGAGACAGAACTCATGGAGCGATTTTACACGCGCCCGCGGTAGTCGCGGTTGTGCGATTTTATTTCAAAACTTACGGGACTTGTGATTTCTGCGGTCCCGCGACCGCCACGGATGAAATTATCACCCGCAAACTTGGCGGTTGATGATTGCGCGGCCGGCGGTTGCGGTTAAATATTCAGTACAAATAGTACAAAAATATTCACCGGCCAAGCGTTCGCAGAGCGCGCGGTCGCAACCCGCCGAGGCGGCTGCAGATCGCCGCCCGCACGAACTACGGGCGGACGACCGCTGCCGCGGGAACCGCAAACAACCGCAGACGCTGCGGCTGAAAATCGCGTCGTGAAATGTGACCTTACTTTTTGTATATAAATCTACTCTACAGAACCTGCGGGCCCGCAACCGCCGCGGGCGTGGGTAAAAACGCCGTTAGTTCTTAGTCTGAGGGCTCAGTTCGAGTTGTAGGTAATATGTGTATACCTATAAACCATATCAGCGACTTTTTTAAGCAAATTAATTTAAGAATTAGCCTTACTTTGCCCTATAGCTTCCTATCTTCCAAAGAAAATTTTAATAAATTCATCCAGCCTTTTCAAACAACAGTTTATGTTTCTATGTTTATTATATATAATATTAATATAGTTTATGTTTAAGTATCCTGTAATAACAGAAACTTTAATTTTGTTTAAATGTATGTATACATTATTAAACCCTACTCTAATATTATAAACGCGAAAGTTTATGAGTATGGATGAATGTTTGTTACTCTTCCACGCATAAACTTCTAAACGGATTTATATGAGACGTTACAGGGATATCCTATGCTATTTATATTATAAATATGTTTGTAAATATGTTATATTTGTATGTTACTCCTTCACGAAAAAGCTGCTGAATCAATTTTCATGAAATAAGGCACACACTTAAAGGGTGTCTTGCAAACACAGGTTATTTTTTATCCCGAAACAATGTTCCTGTGGGACCACGCGACAGCTAGCAGTTTATATATCAGACTAGCTGTTGCCTGCGACTTCGTTCGCGTTTTCACAGGAACCCGTTGTCAGGATTAAAAGTAGCCTATATGTTGATCCAGGTCACAATCTGTGTTCCCAATTTCAGACAAATCCGTCGTGCCAATCGAGCGTGAAAGAGTAACAAATATCCAAACATACATACTCACAAACTTTAACATTTATAATATTAAGTAGTAGGATATAACACAATATAGGCTACACAAATAATTTTAAAAAATATATAATTTGGTTTGGTAGTGAGTGAAAACTAGTATCTAAATCAAATAGCCACTGTTGTCTAGCGGTTCAGTTGTTGGACTTGACTGCATCAGGTCCCGGGTTCGAATCCCGGGTCCGGCAACAATAAGAAAATCGGGTCTTTCCAATTTTCTAATGGAAAAAAAAATTTGCTCGGGATTGGAAATGTGCCTGGTTGGCGATTGGCTTACCACCTATCACATTGTGTGACTTAGTGTCTTCGGCTAGTCGTAGGTGTAGCTGTGCCTTTGCCTACCTCTTCGGGGATATGGGCGTTAAGAATTTTTTTTTCTTTTCACCATCTATTTCAAGTTCTTAAATTTCAAAACTTGAATATCACCCACCAAGTGACGTTTCCTATTTTGTCTCTGGATGCAGGACAACCACACTTTAAATCATATCTGGATTTCTTCCTGGAGCTGGAGGACATGAACGAGCACTTCAACAATAGACAAATCATGTCAGAAATAAACACAATTCTGTTGGCCGGCTACGAAACACTGGCGAGCACAACTCTCTTCGCGATCCTATTACTCGCTAGGAACCCGACTGCTCAGAAGAAATTGTACCAAGAGTGAGTTAAATGTATTTTGATGACGGGATGCGACTAACCAATCGCCTCCTGGCAGTATTCAGACTTCACGAATAGTCCACTTGTACACACAAGTATTAAGTGGTTCAGTGCTGTGCAGAAATACCCATATTGACGCCTCCACCTTAACTATTCCTGCCGTCATAGTCGTGTGCAAGTAAGTACGTAGGGTAGGCTTACCTCGCCAAGTGGCCTTAGATCTCGGTCATAAGTTAGCGACGTACCAGTAACATTTGCGGTTTTAATAGATGGTGGTAGGAAAAAATTGCACTAGCAGCCCGTTCCGACTTAACACGGGTTGGCAAATTTCTATTTTTTCCTTGACATAACAAAGCCTATGTTCATCAATTAATTCATATTTTTAAATCAACCAAACTATCGAAATACCCACATGAAATTTCAAACTAATCGGTTCAGCTGTTTAGAAGTTTCGTAAAATAGGTAAGGAGAATAATTTTTACTACCCGTTGTCGTGAGACTGAAGAATTTTTCCGTGGTAAAAGTAGCCTGTTGAAAATGTCTAAATGTCGGCTTCTAATGGTGAAAGAATTCTTCAAATCTGTTTCGGAGCCCATTCAATACAAACAAACAAACTATCAAATCTTTCCTTTTTATTATTAGTGAATATATTAAAGCATGAACATAGTAAGGATTATTCTCGAAAAGGCCATACAAACATACTCATTTAGTTGTTAAGACTACTACCTACTACTAGGTGGTAAAGTTTCGCAGCGACTCGCCCGGATTGGTACCACCGCTTTATCTATTTCTGCCGCCATAACGTCAGCACTAGATTAACGTTGACGTATTCCGGTTCGGAGGATAAAATAGCCAGTAAACTTACTTTTGCTAGAGGCCTCACATCCCGGCCTTAGGTTGGCAACGCACCATTACCACCTTCGGTGTCTCTGGGCGGCATGAATATCTTACCATTCGGAAATGCGCCACTTTCCAATATCATAAAAAATACATTTTTAGACGTTATATCAGAAATTTCGCCTCTGTGGTCTAGAG
>NJDC01002096.1:0-11356 GCA_002245475.1 Calephelis virginiensis | reverse complement strand
TCCGCCACTTTCCAATATCATAAAAAATACATTTTTTAGACGTTATATCAGAAATTTCGCCTGTGTGGTCTAGCGGTACGGGTGTTGGACTTGACTTCATGAGGTCCCGGGTTCGAATCCCGGGTCGGCCAACAAAAAGAAAATTGGATTTTTCCAATTCTTTAAAAATTCTAATAAAAAAAATGTTGGTCGGGATTGGAAATGTGCCCGGTTGGCGATAGGCTTGCCACCTATCACATTGTGGGTGTCTTCGGCTAGTCGTGGGTGCCTCTATAAATGAATGTGAAATTATCCCCGAAGAGGTAGGCAGAGTCTGCCTACCTCTTCGGGGATAATTTCACATTCATTTATATTTAAATTGATTACAGAATCATTGAAGTTTTTGGTGAGTCGAAGCGAGATGTAACAAATGAAGATTGCGATCGGTGTGTCTACACCGAGGCCGTAGTCAACGAAGCTTTAAGGCTGTACCCGGCAGCGCCCCTCCTTTTACGAGTAGCTGATAGAGACCTGAAGCTGGGTAAGTACAGAGACTTTAAGTTTGGCAATCAGTTTTCAAATAATAATAGCTTTTTAACGTGACAAATTCAATGAAGCCAGCTGCACGCACCAAAAAACATGACTCATGGGGCGTTACCTCGCTCTGAGGCGTGCCATTTAGGGCTTGAAGTGGAAGCGAGAGCGCGGAACGCGCGACAGAGAGGCACAATCGGCCTCCGTTCTTATGAATGACGTTGTCACGTTCAACTATCGTCAGTAACCGACTTTGCAGACAACCGCTTTTTTTTACTAAAAATATATTATTAAAAAAATACGAAACTGGCAGTTAATAACCTCAATTGTATCAGTAAACCCAGACCAATAACATGTACTTTTTATTGGTCTGAGTTACAGTAGACAAACTACAAGTTTAAAAACGATGTTACAGAATCATGTACAATACCGAAGGGAGCAGTGTGCGCTTTGAACCTCTGGGGTGTGGGACGGTCTCGGCGCCAGTGGGGGGAAGACGCCGACAGCTTGCGGCCGGAACGTTGGCTAGCCCCCACCACGGCCAACGCACAGCTGACGTTCGGTGTAGGAAGCAGAGTTTGTATCGGTCAGTTCTTCAGACAGATAACAATTCCATGGCTCTCCTTTTTTTATCTTACACGGCTTACCCGATGGTAACAGACAACTGTAGCTTATAGTCACCCTAGATATTATAGACATATTAAGCAAGTCTACTGGCTACTCTAACCTCGAACCGAAATGTAACACGGGCATTATGGTGGCAGGAAAAAAAAGGCATTGGTTCCCAGCCAGTCAAAGTGCTGTAAGGCACCTTATGAACAGTACATAGTCTGCTGATGGTGAGATAATAGACACGGTCTTCGCCTAAGGATACCACAAGTAACTAACATTCGAATTGTAAACGATAAAATGAAGCAGATTTTTTAGCTATATATATTTGCAAGGCCTTGAAAATGCTACAACGTGTAAAACTTATTGGTTCATGTGTAACAAAACGAATTGTAGTATAGTACAATTGTTATTTGAAAAGAGTATATTGAAAACTGTTTGTTAGGAAACCTTGGAAGGAAATATATTTTCCAGGTAAGAAGTATGCTGTATCCTTTATGAAAATCATCCTGATACATTGTATTAGAGAGTTGGAGTTCGACGCCGATGACACCGAAGTGCTGCTGAAATTTGCACTTACAATGCGTCCCGCAGATGAGAATTCTCTACGGATTCAGTTGAGATAATAAAATACTAACAGCTTTTGGTAATTTGTTTATTTGTCTTGGGAAATCTCTTGTAAAAATCAAAGTAATGAAACTTGGCCTTAACTTTTTTAGAGAGGAGTTCACAGTCTTAAAGAGGATAACAGTTTTGTCGAAAATGGATAAAACTCTATCAGCTTTTAATGATTTATTACATTCTAAACATTATAATGTTGTATGTTCCTTAGATTATTTCATTTTTTAGTATAAGAATACTAAGGATAACACCTATTGGAAGTTGGCATTAATTTCTTTAGATAATTTAGTGTTGCAGTAACATTGATGACAATTGCTAAAATTAAAATATCATAACAAAATAGTAAAAAATCATTGGCATTTAGTTAGTAGATTCTATTAGCAAATTGTCTTTTGGTGTACGAAAGTCTCAAATGTAGACTACATTAAAACAGAAGAAGCATCCGAGTCCATATTGGACCATAGTCATAGTTTCTTGTTGCCCTTCTCTTGCTCCACGCAAGCAGGCAAGACAGAGAGAGGAGCAGGGCTTCTGCCATCTTAACCTCCTCATCATGGCTTTGGGGCTACTGAAATAGGGTGCATTGCTACAGCCCAAGGTGGGTACTTCAGTTGATTTGCAATTTCTATAGACTGCAGTTTGCAAGATTGCAGAATCTAGCTTGCATTTGTCCATTGATGCAGAATGCAGAGTAAAAAGTGTAGTAAAAGATACTGTGACGGTTACCTGATACATGCCCATGGACTAGAATCATGATATTGCTGAACACCTGGTGGAGTCTTCACTCTCTGTGCACCAGTCACTGAAAAGTTATTAAAGAATCATTCAAACAACACAAATTGAATTCAAACAATTAAAATGATACAGTTTTCCACATAACATTGCATAATACCTTTTTCGTAACATTTAAGCAAACTGGTTATTTTACATCACCAAAGCTTTATTTTTGTCCATGTTTAATTAATAACAACCGAATCTTGAATAATAAAGACTATTCATTTACATTTAGTTATGGTTACAATGAAAAAAAATGTAATACTTAAATGGAACAAAATGTTGGAAATAAAGTGTATTGCGGAAAAGTACCATAAAGTATAAAGTACATACACAATCTATTCCGGGAATTCCATAAATCACAATGGAATGTTATTTCATGTATAAATCTAAATCCAGATTTTTTTTTGTTAGTAAAAACATCCATACAAATGTGAAATACATGTCTCCTATAAATATCGCCTCTATGGTATAGTGATGCAGTGTCCGGCTTAACTACTTGAGGTCCCGGGTTTGATCTCGATTCTGATCGAAAAAATAATAATAAGAAAATGTATATATTCAATTTTTAATAAAAAATAATGTTGCCCAGGATTAAATATATGTGCCTGGTTGGCGATAGGCTTGCCACCTATCACATTGTGGGACTTAGTGTCTTTGGCTAATTGTATGCCCTAGTTATGCCTCTGCCTACTTTTCCAA
The DNA here is from genome assembly GCA_002245475.1 of Calephelis virginiensis. Lineage (NCBI taxonomy): Eukaryota > Metazoa > Arthropoda > Insecta > Lepidoptera > Riodinidae > Calephelis > Calephelis virginiensis. Next base: position 8,137 of record NJDC01002096.1, on the reverse strand, counting down.
TAAAGATGTTCCTATAACATTGCCTCATCAGTTTAAGGCTCTAATTTTAAAGCCTTGCGTAATTTTCTTGGCTTCTCTAAGTTCCAACCTACAACACAAATATAAGCTATATTTGTGTTGTAGGTTAACATGTTACATTATGCTAATGAGATGGTGCAGAAGTTAGTTAAATCTACCACCTAGTCTGACTGAGTGGCTCTGCTGCTCTATTGAGTGTATAGGAGTCACAATCCCTACAGAACTGCCCTCTTAGAGTGTTTGTATAAAATGAGTAATTAACATTCAACAAACATATTGGTTTAAGGAGTCAACAGTAACCTCGGATTAATGTCAACCTAGTTCTACCCAGGTATCTACATCCATCTACAATTGCACTGTATATGTTTTGTCAACTTTTCAACTGTCATTCATGCCATATGAACAAACCACATGAGCTTACCTTTTCGCATTATCACAACATTCCCAAACTTTTGTTGATCTCACCGATACAAATTGGGTTAGCATATAATAAATAAAGTGGCAAGAAACATACTCACTAGGTTAATAATGTAACTTTTCAAGTCATGTATTTCTTAGTTCTTAACTGGGTATAGTTAAACACATCTGCGTAGTTTCCATATCCCACAAAATCTAAGAGTTTTCGAAGGAAGCTGCTTAAAGGAAACTTCCAAAAATTCTAAAGAGTGGGATACTTGGGTCCTTAATCCTGTATATTGTTTGCTGTAACATGAAGATAAATTATCTTAAGAAGTGCTTAATTTCTGTCATCTTTGTATTTATCCTACTTATTTTCGAAGAGGAAAACCACGGACTGTTTTCTTAGTCTCACTTATACTTTGCACTTAGCATGGTTTTGCAGTATACGGTTTTCTTGTTACATAATTCAGTTACACAATTCAGACTTATGTCATTAATCCTTAATCCTTATTGAAAAAAAGTATTTTCACGACCCCCAAAGAGGTAGGCAGAGGCACAACCAGGAAACCCACGACTCGCCGAAGACACTAAGTGCCACGATGTGATAGGTGGCAAGCCTATCGCCAACCGGACATATATCCAATCCCGAGCAACATTTTTTTAATTAGAAAATTGGAAAACCCAAATTTTCTTTTTGTTACCCGATTCCGGGATTCAAACTTGGGACCTCATGCAGTCAAGTCCAACACCTGAACCACTAGACTACAGAGGCAATATCCTTATTAAAAAAAAGATTTAAGCTAACACAAGCCGCTACTAAGTATTTAATTTAATTACATACATTTATTATTTCAGAATTTAGGTAGTAAAGATTGGCCAAGATGTGTCTGGATACTATTACGTTACAATTTCTCTTCCTTCCTCCTGACTGGTATTTTCTGGCAAATTTTTCCTCACAGGATTTGCATCTGCATGTTGAGCTACTGAGGTTTTAGCTCCTACTTTAGGAATAATACTTTATTGAGTGGAATAGCTTAATGTGTAGCTTGATGGAGCTGTGACATATTACTACAATAGGAGCACCAGCACCTGTTAGGGAAATGGTGTGTTGTTGTGAATGTATTAACATCTTTTAAAAACTGGTTTATTTATATAACTATGGTATGTATAAACTGTACCTTTCCAAGTCATCCACATTACACATGTATAATTGCTGTATCTTCTCCAAAAGGTATAACATTAAATCAAAGTGTTGCTTACATTTTACTATATAAACGCTCAACAGTAGAACTTCTTCTTTTTCAGAAGACATGCTGGCCTGTAGCAAACTTTTTCCTATTTTGTGTTATTTCACTTGTACATTCATGAATAAAATAAATAAATAGAACATTATTTTTAGTACATTCCATAGCATATTAACAGATGATATATATTGCTTTATGAATGAATTCACTGGCATAAGTTATACGTTTTTGTTTTAATTTTAGCATTCCCAAGGAGCCAAGATAGCCCAATATTTATTTAGTCAACATCAAAAGGGGTATTACGATTTGGTTAGAAAATACAACTAGTCACTAATTAACTACTCTTTAATATAGTATTTATCATATAAATACCGTAGTTCCTCCAACCATAATATATCATTTGTAGCACAAGACTCCTTACATGAATATGCCGACACCATCCTTAAATTTTTGACATCTTCAACAAATACATCACCAATAACACTCAGAAATGATCCTTCTTGGAAACTAAGAGGGATTTTGTATTTATCTTCTATGGAATTTAATAAGGAAGACATTGTTATTACGTTTTCATCCATACCACATGATACATTTGCAAAACTTCGTACTAAATGTTTGAAATTAACATCTGATATATTTGTACCATTTTTGTTATTATCGTAATACACTTCGATGCAACCAGTTGGATCACTAATTTCGAAATTAATTTTTCCATTATTATTTACAAGAAATGTAACTACTCCATGGATCATGATATTTTTGAATGAATGGTCGAACAATTCATAGCAATATTTGTTTTCTGGATTTTGTTTCGCACGAAATATGTCTTGAATATACAATTTCATTGGATTTTTCTCTAAATTAAACATTTCCATTCAATCCTTTAAACGAAAAATTGAAAACATTGAAAATCTTGGATTGTTGTTTTTGTTGTTTTTTTTTTATTTTTTATTTTTAAGTTAATTTGCCCCTTTCTGGGGCCGGCTAAGACCTTTACTCCATGCTGCCACGTCTTCCGTAATAATAAATCTTTTTCATATTAAAATTTTAAATTCATTTCTTCAGTTTCTTAACATATCGTCTTCCCCTTTTTAAAAGTCATTTCCTTCACTAAGACAAAGCTTATTTGAGTCCTTCAATACGTCTTTAGTTTTAATTTCTTGAAGTTTACATATTATGTTTCTCCGTTAATTTGTTTTATAGTACGTCACATCCTTGAATTACGATTATTTTCACTCAAATTATAAAACTAAAATTCTGAACACCAAAATTTTCTTTCATGTTGGCGCCAAAACTTCTACGACAGTGCAAAAAGTATTTTTAATAATTTTTTTTACCTCTATATTTTATACTAGTCTTATATTATGTAATAAACCCATATCTTAATATTTCGTGTCTTTTTCTAGTTTCGTCTTCAAATTTCTTTCTTGTTCAGGCCTCTGCCTCTTCTGTCGTGATAAAACTCTACAATAGTCTTTCACTAGTATAGTTTATTTACTAAATCACATTTACACACAACTAAGTAATATTTACACCTTAATTAATTTACAAATTATACATTTTTACATTATATTACACATTTTTAGCTTAAAGATTGGAGGGAACCCTCGAAAAGCGCTCCTTTTTCTCCTCCGACTGTTCCCGCCAACCATATCTATATGTACTATATACAGGACCATATAGGACATAGTTGTTGACTTGTTGTTGTTGTTTAATTTTATCCCAGTCGGGGAAAGGCAAAAGATTGGAGTCCATACAGCCAAGTTTTCCGTATTAAGAAAATATTTTTCTTGTTATGTTTTCAATTCGTTTTAACAAATAGGGTACCTATTATTCATTAAAGTCATTAGTCGTAATAGAATATCTAGTCAAAATCTTGAGTAAAGCGGGGACAATTTTACTCGAACTTACTTTTTGAGATATGGCGGCAACGAGGAATTACATAGTACACTAATTTCTTCTCAATCATTTCACCTGTGCACTTAAACTGAACAAAACTGTACTAATTACCACCTAAATTGACATATTTTACTCATAACACGAAGTTCATTAATTAAGAAAAAAAATTCATCTATCTTCTTTTACGATGGCGCTAAAACTTTCATCTTGGATAGTTCGCAATGAAGTTCACTATATTTTTTTCATGTTTCTGGGGCCTTTTGTAAAATAAAATGTTTATTTTACAAAAGAGAGCCATAAGGGCAATTTATAACCTAGGACCAAGAATTTCCCTGAGAGAAAACTTCAAAGCAATCAAAATTCGAACGGTAGCATCCCAACATATCTTTGAAAATTTAATGTAGGTATGTTCACAGAAATTCAAGTTCATTTAAAAGAAATTGTGATATACATTGTGTCAATACAAGGAATAAAAAATATAATCTTGCTGTGCATGACGTGTCTCGTCTCCACAGAGTAAGCCATTATTTCATGGGCCAATGTAATAACAATAAACTTTCTATTGTATGAAAGAATATTTAATTAATACATTTAAGAAATGTGTCAAATGTAAATTAAATGCAAAGGGTTAGTATAACATTGCTTAATATTTAGCTCATAAGACGGCTTGAGATTAATTGCTCCTCATGCCAATCTCTTATAAATATTATGTATCATTATATTTATTATTGTAAACATATTTCTAAATAAGAAAAAAAGACAAGCCCGTTGAGTTTCTTGCCGAATCTTCTCAGTGTGAGGCCACGTACCGATACGGTGGTAGATTTATTATTGTGTAGACGCGTCACAGGTGCCTCTTGTAGGTTTATGTGAAATAAAGAATATTATTATTATCATTTATTAGCATTATTTCTTATTTCCTAAATGTATACATTTAACAATATATAAAAATAAATTATTAAAAATATAAACATGAAAAATAGAGCCCCAAAGACGGTGGTCTTACAACTAAACCGTCAGAGGTCAGGAAGACAAACAGGCCGTCTCCAAAATTGCTGCCTTCTAAATCCGGTTCTTGACCCAGGGTTGCAGAGCGTGTCTCTTAAGGTATTGGTCGAGACTCTTCGCTATAAGACCGTTTACTGACACGACTATCGGGACAATTGTTGTTGAATCAACATCTCACATTTCGGTTACCTCGTGAGCCAAGTCTATGTATTTTGACAATTTTTCCTTCTCAGCTTTCACGAGGTTAACGTCACATGGAACAGTGATATCAACAAGAAAAGTCCGGCGCTCAAACCGATTTACCAGCAGGATGCCAGTCTTATTGGCGACAATAGTCCTGTCCGTGATGAAAGACCGGTCCCAGCAGAGCTTTGTATGGCTATTTTCGAGAACTGGCTCCGGTGTATACTTATATTAAGGCACTTCAAAACCGACAAGTCCATATCGAAGAGCAAGTTGCTGGTGAATTATCTTGGCTACTTGGTTATGCCTGTGCAAGTACTCGCTGTTGGCAAGATGTTAACAACCGGAAATAATATGTCTAATAGACTTACCAGGACGATGGAACGCTCGACATATGTCAACCGTGCCATCCCTCATGATGTATTTCCGATAGTTATTCGACTTGACAAACTCGTCAGTAATTGCACAAACAAAACCTTCGGTTTCACCAAAGAGGTCACCGAATCGTAACCAAGACACGGACGCTTGTGCATCGACATCAGGCCTGTAAAGAACCTGATAAAATCGACCATGTAGTTCTTTGCTCTTCCATACGTTCATGCTAACTACTGAGTGCTAAGTATCATCGGTGTATGCCAGTTCTCTTTACCTTAGGAGAGCGGGATCAATCCATTATCTACTGACACAATATCACGATGTATTTCACACTCAACATTTAAGAAGTATTCTCTAAGATTGTATACTTCACGGTTATGAAGGTTTTTTGGTATTAAGGAAGCGATGTCCTACAGATTTCCGAGGAATAAACAATCTCATCACAGACGAGCGTGGATGATGCATGCGATATGTTGTCAATAGTTTACAGCATTAATAATAATAATAATAATTATTATTATTAATTACAAAGTCATGTCACGGCTTTGAGTAAAGCGGTGGCTCCGTTACTCACGCTCATTTAGTGAGTTTTAGCGGCAGCGACGAAATACACGATACACTATTTTTTTTATAATTATTTCATTTGTGCACTTTATCTGAATAATAAATTGATTCCCACCTAAATTGTTAATTTTCTTAAATCCGTCGTTCGTCTTTACATAATGAGGATCTCCCTGCAACTGAATCTGGTAATTTATTTAGAAGTGATTCTTCTTTTGAGAGACTTAACTAATTTTACCAAAATTTACACCAAATTCAATAATTACAATAATAATGCGACCATCTTCCAAAGAGTATAAAAATACTACGTAATACCATCTTCTTTCTCGATGGCGCCAAAACTCCCTTCTTTTAAGTTTATTTACCTCTTTCTGGGTCCAGCTAAGACCCTTCTTGTTCTTGTTGCCATGTCTTCCGTTTAAATTATTTTTGACAGTCATAGGTCATTTTAGGACATTACTCATTAGTCGTAAGTCATAAGTCAAAGTCATGTCAGGGTCTTTAGTAAAGCGGTGGCTTCTTTATTCAAGATCATTTGGTGAGATTTAGTGGCAGCGTGGAAATACACGATACACTAATTTCTTCATAAATATTTCACTTATGCACCTTATCTGAAAAAAATTAAACTAATTCACACCTTAATTGACTATTTTTACTCATAATTTACAAGAAATCGGTAATTACGCAAAAATAGGACCATCTTCTTTCACGATGGCACCAAAATTTTTTTGATTGTTATATTTTTTTAATTACTAGTTCATTTGCACTTTTTTGTGTCGGCTAAGACCTACGATGTCTTCCATATAAAAAAATCTTTATAACAGTGACAAGTCATTTTAGGTCATAAGTCGTAAGTCAGAAGTCATAAGCCAGAGTCCTGTCAGGGTCTTAAGTAAAGCGGTGGCCTCGTTACTCAAGATCTTTAGTGAGATTTGGCGGCAAAAACACGATACAATCATTTCTTCATTAGTATTTCATTTGTGCACTTGAACTAAACAAAATTTAAATAATTACCACCTAAATTGACCAATTTTACTCATAATTAACACGAAGTTTATTTATTACAAAAACACGAGCATCTTCATTTACGGTGGCACCAAAACTCTCACAATATTAATTGTAATTTTTTTAAGCTAATTTGCCACTTTCTGGGACCGGCTAAGACCTTTAGGTCATGCTGCCACGTCTTCCGTATGAATAAATTCTTTATAGCAGTCATAAATCGTAAGTCATAGGTCATATGTCAAAGTCATGTCAGGGTCATGAGTAAAGCGGTGGCTTCGATAATCAAGCTCGTTTAGTGAGATTTGGCGGCAGCGAGGAAATACACGATACCTACACTAATTTCTTCAAAAATATTTAACTTGTGCATTTAATCTAAACAAAACTAAACTTATTCGCACCTTAGTTAACTAAATTTACTCATAATTCACACACAATTCTATAATAACAAAAAAAAGGACCATCTTTTTTACGATGGCGCCAAAACTCCTAATAATATTATTATTAGTTAATTTGTCCCTTTTTGGGACCGGATAGGACCTTTTGGCCATGCTGCCATGTTTCCCGCATTAATTAATTCTTGCAGTCATAAGTCATAAGTCACTTTATACAAAGTCATGTCAGGGTCTTGAGTAAATTGGTTGCCTCGTAACTCTGCACTGTGCACTTTGCTGAACAGATTTAGGATATGTACGAGGGTGAATCCAAAAGTTCGTGGCCTAACCTACATGGAGCTATGACATCTCTTTAAAATCTACCGTCATTTGTTAGTATGTGTCATATTGATTTATTGTGCGCAGTTTCATTCCGATACTGCACAAATATAAATTTTCTGTGATTATTTGTTTGAAGCAATCTGACGCAATTTTCAATAATGGAGAAAATTGAACACCGTGTAGTCATTAAGTACCTCAATAAAAAAGGCCTATCACCAAAAGACATCAAGATTTGGTGAGCACTTTGGGGTGTCAAGAAGTGGGTAGCTGAGTTTAAGTGCGGTCGTGCGAGCATTAATGATAATCCTAGGAGGGGAAGGCCTATATCCTCTACCACGAAAAAACATTGATAAAATTTGTGATCTCGTACTGGGTGACCGACGTTTGACCATTGGTAAGATAGCTGAGATAACAAGCATTAGTTATGGCCGGGTGCAACACATAATACCGGAAGAGTTGGGGTTCCATAAGGTTTCTACTCGCTGGTTCCCGAGGTTGCTTTCAGCTGAACAAAAACGAGTTCGATACACAATTTTGTGAGACTATTTGGAACTTTTTGAGACTGATCCCGAGGACTTTTTGTCTAGATTTGTTACCATGGATGAAAGCTGGATTCACCACCATACTCCTGAATCAAAGTAACAATCCAAACAGTGGAAAAGTTCCGAGAGTGGAAAAGAAAGTTTTGTTTCATTAAGACAATGCACGTGTTCACACTTCGGTTGAAACAAT
>NJDC01002092.1:227967-238522 GCA_002245475.1 Calephelis virginiensis | reverse complement strand
AGATGTGTACTAAAATGTATGAATAAGACATGTGTCAGTTACGTGCTACCATCAGATGTTTTAAGGCAGATTGGAACAAATAAAGCGTACTCATTTAAAAATGAGCCACAACCATCTACTTCAAGCCTCGTAAGTTTGAGCGATTCAATACCCTTCCGAATAATCAATGATTCAGAAGTCGATACTGACAAAGATTAATAGAATGAAACGTATTCATTTAGAATAAGATACTTATTATAGTTAATGTATATTATATCACTGTGTATGTTGAATTGTTTAAGTAATAATTAATATTAACGAATAAAGAGAGATTAAAATTAAAGATCTAGGTACTTAGTATGCATTTTTATTTTGCCCTTCATTAATTGGTGGTGGTGAATGAAGGTTAAAAAGGTGAATCTACCGAATGTTGGTAGTCTTTTTAACCCAAGAAAGTAATTAATTCATATAAAATCTAGCGAGTTCTAGCGACTTTTTCAATTTTACTCATTTAGCGATATCTAGCGACTTTTCACCAGCGTGAGAGCGACATTTACTGTTGTTGAGTTGGCAACACTGGTTAGGAGTAAAACAAAACATAAAATAAAATAAACCACAAAATGTTCTTACCAATCGATGGTCTGACAATGACGACAGGGATGTCTCCTCGTTTCTCAACTATTAACGATTCAGCTAATGCTTTCGAATAAGTATATGTGTTGGGTCTACCATCTGTAAAAATAGCTGATGGTTAGCTTTGTAAGTGGAATATTGGGTAATCAAATGATAGACATAATCAAGTATGTCGCTGACCTGTGGCCACGATGTTAGGTTTAATGTTCACTGGCTGCTCTATCTTTTGAACCAGAACATGGGAATAGTCCCATTGATCCCAATAGTGATAGAAACATGCTAGGCGGTGTATCCCTAGTCGGGAAAGTTACTGCACGGCACTCTTCTACCAATGGTTTTCTTCTTGATGATACGTGCTACCAGTCAGGAATATATAGATGGTGTATTCTACACAGTGGACCCGGAGATATACGGGGAGATACGTCATAATGAGTGGTTTTAGTAAGTTGACTTTGTATTCGCATTGAAGTCTGGTTTTTAGAATTCTGCTGTGCTTTTATTACTCATTAAAATACCTTTTGCGACCAGCTCTGACTCTGAGGTATAATTGAATTATTTTATAAGAACCAAAATTGCGCATTGGTGTACCGATTTTCTCAATATGACTACAAGTTTTCGATCCGCAGCTGAAGTATTTTTTATGTGGCGGCGTAGCCCTTGAAAAGTCCGTTGAAAAAGCTACATCTCGTCGTGTACCATAACTAATGTATCATCTGAGCATAGCTGAATATTACGACTTTACGACTAACATCCTGATAATTATTCCAATTATGACCAGCGCTATATGAGCCTTCAACCAACGTAGTTTGTAAGTAAATCTGGTGTCATTCAGAGCAATGTGAACCTTTGTTACACATCTTCCGTCTTATTAATAAACGCGGCGTAAAGTACGCCAAGGTTCAACCTGGTATTATAGTTTTTTTTACAATGTGATACAGATTTTACTCCTTCGTTAGTCCATGTTTATTATTAAGACTTATGATTACATTTTTTATCATTTTTGTACGTTAACAGTGCGTATTCTGTACGTTAGTATTTACTATGACTTATTCTGTTCTATAGAGTTATGTGTAGTGAACTTTACTGAAAATGTTATGTTGAAAATGAACAATAAGAGTGAGAAACGGTGGCAAAATGGTAGTGTCAAATTTATGAAAATGAAAAACTCCGAAATGAACGATGTTAATGATGTGTTGACAACTTATGGTATGGACGTGAATCTTAATCCACACATTATGATTTGATGCCAATTTGAGATATTTACAAACTTACGAATAAGTTTCTTAACTTCCTCATCACTGATTCCCGTTAGTATTAGTTTTTTAATACGATCTAAACTGCACGGCGGAGGATACACAATTTCTTCTATTTCAAAACGATCTGCGTTTGAAAAAGTGGTAGATACATACACGAATGCCTGGAAGTAATCTATAGGTTAGGTACATTTAAAAATTGTTATATTTGAGGACTAAATATACTTACTAAAAAGTTTATGTTTCAGATTAAATTGACGTCTCGTAACTCTCCCGCTGTCACGAGCGGCGTTGTAGTTAGAATTAAAGTGGAACGCATTTGTTCTACAAGAACTTGAAAATGCATATTCGAACTATTTTACCGACTTGGGAAGGCAGAGGCACAACCAGGGCACCCACGACCAGCCAAAGACACTAAATCCCACAATGTGATAAGTGGCAAGCCTATCGCCAACCGGGCACATATGCAATCCCGAGCAACATCTTATTATTAGAAAATTGGAATAAACAAACTATCTTTTTGTTGCCCGACCCGGGAATCGCACTCGGGACCTCCTGCAGTCAAGTCCAACACTTGGACAGCTAGACCACAGAGTTAAAAAGTTGTAGATACGAGGTGGTCCCAATGCCACCAAGTCAGAATCTGATCATGGGGCATGATCAGCTTTTGTATATTGAGATGACATAAAATGAAATGGGTTTTTTGCAGTTGACTACGATTAAATAATTTAATAAAATGCTTAATTATTGAAGACTTACTTTTAAATTTTTCATTTTTTTGCATAGATCGAGGACTTGTTCTGTGCCTTCAACATTTATTTTCACAGCTTCTTCTAGGCTCATATTAAATTTGATACAAGCAGCTAGATGAAAAACTACATCCACCTTAAATAAGAACAAGTTTTATGTATCAGATAAAATTTCAGTTAATTAATAATGGTAATATAATCAATTACTTATAAAGTACGAATTTATAACTTCAGAGTAACAACTATTAAATTTTAAAATATAGCAATTAGGGTTGAATTACCTTGTTTATGAGAATGTCCACATCTTTTTCAGATATACCTAGACGTTTTTCAACGAGATTACCACTTACTAATGTAACTTTATTTAGAGCTTCCGGGCATTCATTGTGTAGTCTTTCAAACACCTAGAAGATAATTAATGTTACATAATTGATTAATGCCGCCTGTTTAAAAAGCAATTTTTTAAAATTTTTAATGCTGCCTTTATAGGCAAGTTTAAACAATAGCCTGTTTCAACTTTAATCATCACGGGAAGAGAATTCAACATATGTTGATTTTAGCTTAATTAATTATTAAATACATATATACATAATAAATATATCAACACTGTCTAGGCATATTTTAAATTTATGTACCAAATATCAACCAACCTATCAACGTACATAACGTCTACCACATTGAGGTGTGCAAATATTTTATTGAAGAAAAAGTATCTTCACGCCCATATCTCCGAAGAGGTAGGCAAAGGCACAACCCGGGCACGACCTTGATGCTACGCACTTTGAAAAAACTAGAGACCCATTTGCATAATTTCTCAGAAAGACCGTAAGAAGAAAGCTTCGATAGAAGCGCCTTTACCACACCCCATCAAAGGCTTTCGCTATGTCCAAACTGACAGCCAATGCTTCTCCCTTGCTTTCGACTGCTTGCGCCCATCGGTGTGTTAAGTAAATTAAAAGATCACCAACGGAACGACTACGACGGAAACCGTATTGACGGTCATTTAACAGCTGGTGTTCCTCTAGGTACCTTAAGAGCTGGCAGTTTGTTATGGATTCCATAACTTTGGAAAGCAAGAAAGTTATAGCTATAGGCCGGTAATTGGACGGATCTGAGCGGTCACCTTTTTTAGGGATCGGGTGTACTAAAGCGGTCTTCCATGTTTATATTGGATAGGCTCCAAACTACTGGACCGATTTGAAAAATTCTTTCACCATTAGAAGACCACATTATATGCAGTTATAAGCTATATTTCTATTGGAAAACGGCTAATAGGACAATAGATCTAGGGGAGAATTACCCACTCGTGCTAAGATAGATGGAGCTGCTGTCGGTACATCATCTACACTATAATGTTAAATAGGAAAGATTTGATTGTTTGCTTGTTTGTTTGTATTTAATAGACTCCGAAAAAATTAGCATTAGAAGCAGACGTTATCGCTAATGAACATAGGCTATTACATACAAATGTTTCTTTGAAAAATTAGAAATTTGTCTACTCATGTGAAGCCGGGATGATCTACTAGACAATACTAATAATAAGGAGGAAAGATTTGTTTGTTTGTGTTTAATGTTGTCATAAGTCGTTAATGAATATCATGTTAGGGCCTTGAGTAAAGCGGTGGCCTCTTCACTCAAGCTAATTTAGTGAGATTCGGCGGTAACAAGGAAATACACGATACAGTAATTTCTTCATAAATATTTTATTTGTGCACTTTAACTAAATAAAAGTAATCTAATTGTCACCTAAGTTAACTAATTTTATTTATAATACACATGAAGATCAATAATTATGAAAAACTGTCGTAGTATTATTCTCTTTGCGAAAAACCTACAATCGTATTCTTTTCGATGGCGGCAAAAACCCATAGATATTTTTTTCTTTCGGTTTGTCCATAGGGAATAGGCCAAGACAAAGACCATGCTGCTTTTTCATTCGTAATAACTTGCACTTTAATGTGTACTAGTGGTCACCCATAGGTCAAAATTCAACCATAATAAATTTTAATATCTTGTCGATAAGAACGCCATCTTCATTCCTCAAGACCAACTTTGATTCCACTACTGAACTACTTTGTTTCCAAACTTTTTGGTGCGCCATCTGTGATCTTTTATCGTTATCATCAATATATTTGTTTGTGTGTGTCAAATGCATAGTAGTGTGGGCAAAGTTTTATTTATTGATTTAATGTACTTTAAAAACATTATTTTTGAAAAATTTAGCGTTTTGCACTTTTCCAACACATAAACTATAAGTGTGTCAAATTTTATGGTCCTGCATCCGCGCAATTTATGTAAAAAGGGGTCCAAAGTTTTGGCATCACATGTTAATATATAGATTAAAATGACATTTGATATAGATTCATAATTATCTTGTTTATTTTTAATTTCCATCGTATTTTAATTATTTTAATATTAGCTATTTTATTACTGTTTTTGCTTCTAAAATAGTCATTTTATTATTTATTTTATTTTTTGACCTTTATGGTCTAGCGGTTCAGTTGTTGGACTTGACTGTCTGAGGTCTCGGTTTTGAATCCCGGGTCGGGCAACAAAAATAAATGGGGTTTTTCCAATTTTCTAATTAAAAAAAAAGTTGCTCGAGATTGGATGGTTGTGCCTCTGCTTACTTCTTCAGGATATCCTTTTTTTTTTATTTATTTACTTTATTATATTCAGTCACTACACCGCTTTTGATTAGGTGTAAGAAACCGATTTAAAATCCAATCTTATATTTTGTACGTTTTCACAATTAGGTACTAAGTATTTACTTGTGTGTTTTAAATTTTGAATAAAAAATTAGAAATAAATAAAATAAAAATAAGTAATAACCCACAGGAATCTTGATCATTGTTTGCAATCTCGTTTCGGAGTCTTCATTCTTTTTAGTACGAATCAGAATGTATATTTTGTCTATACCTGGGCAGCTATAGAGCAGTTTTTCTAGGAGAACCTGTAAGAATAATTTTTACTTTGTACTTGCTATATCTGTATATTTATTTATGTATTTATATTTAATTAAAGCATTCGACGATGAGAATTTTTGTGATTAACCTTAGGAAAAGGCTATCATTTTACAACAAAAATAAACACTGATTAAACACTTGTTTTACTAAACACTGTCTGAAATTGGATTTTCAGCCAATAACATGCTGCCATGTTATCCACGTATAGCATGTTGGTTGTATGTAAATTTTAAACAGTGTGTAGTAAAACAAGCGTCGTATTTTTTTATGGTTCATGAATAATGTTTGACATTTAAAATTTATTATAAACCAAATAAGTATATATACTACTTAATAAATGTATATAACTCTTCACCTTTCCCAGGAATCCTGTGCTGCCAGTTAAAAAAATTGACTTCCCATTATAAAACTGTGGTACTGTTTGATGCATGATGATAGTCTTTCAAAACGTATGATGAAGTAATTACTGAAAAGGACTAAATTATTTTAAACAAACAGTACTGGGGAAAAGAGGTTTTAAAAAGTTTTTTTTTAAATCTAGGTTTGGAGGAGTAGAAATAATCAAGTTATCTTATTTAAAAAGTAGTAAATTATTGTCATACGGAGCTGTAAAACATGGTTTACTGTTAAGATGGAGATTAAATCTATTTTGTGAATACGCAAAGTACGTCTAACATCGCGTTCATGAGTTATAACTTACAATTAGATACAACTAATGTAAAATAACTACGTGAAAAAAACCGACTTCAAAACTAAAAAGAAAAAAAAATAAAGATGAAATATAAATTATATACTACCTATTATTTATATGTATAGGTTTGTTTATATATATTATAGGTTTGAATTTGGTGCCAAGCCGTAAATTAATAATTATATTATAAGTAAGTATTAAACTGGCTTGGCACCGACTTCAAACCCATTAATAAGTAGCACATATAAATAAGTAGCAGTTTCACGCAGCATCACCTGTGTAACTTGGCTTCTATTGCACCGATTTTGATGAAACAAAACCTACGTCACTCAGGGATAATGTAGCATTCTAAAAGTGAAAGAATTTTTGAAATCGGTCCCGTAGTTTCGGAGCCTATTTATTTGAAACAAACAAAAAATCAAACCTTTCCTCTTTATAATATTAGTGTAGGTAGGTAGTATATAATTAATATTAAGTCTTGATTATTTTTTACTTTTTAGTTTTGAAGTCGATTTTTTAACGTAGTTATTTTTATTTAATACTTTTTAGTTTATTGCTCAAGTGGTTTAATTTGATAATCTTATAAGTAAATATCTTTATAGCATGGTGTATGGTTATTAACCTTATTAAGTATCTTTATGTGAATTTAGTTTTATTTAATTTTTATTATATATAATATATATTATATATAATATAAATCTAATAATTTATATTAACTGAATGCGGATGTGTCTGTAATCTTGTTACTAAGTCACCAAAGTGGATCAAATTAATTTGATTTAATTGAATAAAAATAGACAACAAGATAAAAACCAATAGGCCTGCCTGAATCAAATAGACAAAAATTCCAAAATTGTTCAAAATGTGTATTGCTTTCTATTTTTAATTTCTATTTTTTAAGTTTGACGTGTCTGTATATGAGTGTGTGTTTGTGTGTGTGTCGGTCTGTGGCATCCTAACATGAACGTGTGGACCGATTTTGCTGATGTTTTTTGTTTGACCGCTGATGTGATCGAGATGATTCTTGGCAACATTATATACCTTTACCGCTAGGTTTAGTTGGGGGTTCATTGAACCGTTATAATTTTAAGACTATTTAATCGAAATCTATATTATAATCCAATTTTAACAAATTTGTAATAAGTAGGTATAGACCAACTAAATTTAATTTAAGTTCTCGCTATTTTCTTTTAATGCAAGTTATAAAAAACGCAAAATATGTTAATAGCTGTTAAGTGCGGCCTGACTAATTTGATACGTATAAAATGTTATGCCTTTTTTGTTTATAATAGGATGAAAAAATATGTGTGGAAAATGGCAAAATGGCACAGTTATTTTATAATTTACTGACGGCCCGCCTCGGGTATAAAATATACATATTAACCTAGTACGTAGTTTTAAAGATTTAAACATACAAAGGGACATAGTGATGTACTTCACGAATACGTGGATATTACGTTTCACTACTGTTTTTTATTAATTTGCAATTTTTTTTGTTTAAACAACAGACGGCTCTTCCTGATGATAAGAGACAATGGTGGTCTTTAAACACCTTAGATATTATAGGTTAATGTCCTGTGGCCGGAAGGCCTATTGTCGAAGCCCGTCGGTTGCCCTACCTTCCGGACCGGAATATTTAACTGTCACCAGGAATAGGTAAGACTGTGATTCCTACAGTTATCTTGTTGGTAATGATCCATGTAACCTTTGCTGCCTGGCAATGAGGTAGATAGTATATTTTATTCGGAGTAAGAATACATTTTTTATTAATCTATACATATAATGTATTTTTGTTTGTTTTACCTAGCTGCTTTAGTTCTGACACTCACAACATTCACAATAACACTAAAAAATTTTACGCTCTCAAAGTATTAAATTATATTAATTATGTAATTACAAGCTTTAATAAACTGAGTAATTAATATAAAGTTTTAAGAGTAATCTCGTAATTTTATGTATTTTGCAACGTAAGAGTTGTAGTTTGTATTTGTAGTTGTAGGAGAAGTGCAGAACGCTAAAATGTTTCAATAATAATGCTTATAAAGTGCATTATATTAAAAAATAAAACATTGCACATATTACCATGCATTTGATACACACATATAAATATATTGATGATTACGATAAGAGATCGCAGATGGAGGCAAACTATATTCAAAAAAATTGGAAGCAAAGTAGTTGGTCTTAATAAATGAAGATGGCGTTCTTATCAAAAAGATAATAAAATTTAATATGGTCGAATTTCGACCAATGGGCGACCACTAGTAAAATCAAAAATGCTCAATAAGCTCCGACGTTTCGCCAGTTCGCATCTACTTGGTCGAGTTTGCAGGTTTGAGGAAAAATATAAAAATACTTTAGATCTAGTTTTGAACTAACTAATATTATTACCCATCAGTAGTATAGTCTATTTTAAGATAAAGCTTAGTTTTAGCCAAAATGTTTTATGACTTTTTAAATAATTAAAATAATCAAAGTAAGGCATTGCGTTCGCGTCCACTAAATCCAGACCGTGTCCAATCATGGACCAGTTCAGTTTTACAATTTATGATGGAGTTAAGGGGAGATTTTTAAAGATTTTTTTTTAAAAAACACATATGTTCATGCCAAATACCTTTCTGGGTTGGCAGAAAATATCGAGTACCCAGTGTCATTAGCTTCCTTCACATTAATTACATTTTTAAAACAAAGAAGCTGGTTATGGAGACCCTAGTGCCAAGAGTTGGCCCTGGGATAAATTGGTCATGGAATATCAACCTAGGTCTCCCTGCGTAAATACACCATTCCACTTTCGCAACTTATGTCTGTACCGATAATATGTCATTTGTCATTTTTACAACATGAACGAACTAACTGAAATTGTTTTTTCTCATTTCTTTAACATTACTATCTTTCTATGCAGCTCTTTCTCTAATTTAATTATTTTGACTTTTGTTGGACACATTTCCCCGAGCCCATTTTTACTATTTTCATGTTTTCTAACATACCCAACTTTCTTTTCCAGTTCTTTTACTTTTTCTCCTTTAAGAAATTTGGTCGTTGTTTTATTTATAAAGGTTTAAGAGTTTCTTCCTATCAAACTTATCTTTTGAAAATTCGTGTTGTAGAGCTGTACGCTTTGTTAGTAGGTTCTCTGCTTCTTCGGATATTATTTCATTCTTTGTTTTGTTGGATGACTTCAAGGTATCTTGTATGGCAGACTCTATCTAAGAATAGTAAAACTTTATGTCATCATCATTTTCCCTGCACACACGTTCTAATTTTTACTGGAGTAGATAAGTATATTTCTTATGGATTCTTACTTGATAGGTTAGTTAATAGGATTTATTGAAATTACCTTCTAATTTTCTTTTGTTTGACTAAGGACGTGGTTCCTCACAGGAGTCTGTGGTCACTGGGAACATGTTTTTAATTTCTATAGTTATTAGTGAAGAATCTTGGGTAGTAACTCAAAATATAGTCTATTTAATTTATATTTTTGTTACTATTATAGATCAAGCTTAAAGATCCAAAATCAAACATTGGGGACTTTATTTTATCTCGTTTCCTGTGTAGCCGGGAAACAGAAATCGACTTCTCACGTGCATATATATGTTTTTAATGCCTTTTACATAGCATATATTGTTATAAATTTACATAAAACACAAGTCCCGAGAACTATTTTTCCAATTTTCCTGAGTGCCTCACATGTGATGCATGCACTTATGGACCAAAATTCCACGTCGTAATAATAAAATAAGTGGAAAACGATGCGTTGGGTGCTACAAATTACTGACTGAACAGGGTAGATGAACACCTACAAAAGCTCGCAAAAAGGCGAAAAAACAGACACCGAGTGTTTGATTTGTAAAAAAGCATTGTGTCTTCGATGCTACAATGAAAGCCATTATAGAAAAAAATCTAGTAAAGATTTGATGATTGATGATTTGTTTTTTTAATTTAAATGATGATTGGGTTGTTTAATTATCATGTGCCATGAAAGGAAATTACTCATTTTGTTTTATAATTTCTAGTAAAAATTGATATCTTTTTAGTCTTTTATTTCTAATGGTCATAACCTGACAATATTAGAGAAATGTCTCCCGGAAGCACATGTTTTCTGTTAAAATTATCGTAACCGGTATGTGCATGCAAATAAAAAACATCTAGCTTACACGTGTAAATTTTAGCAAGCCATTTAGTTAACAGGGGGTCGTGCATCATCAGTGGTGCACGCATGTATCATATAAACCCTGAAATGCTACACATATGGTGTATGCACAGGGAACGTGTTAAGAAGTCGCC
>NJDC01002092.1:216616-227350 GCA_002245475.1 Calephelis virginiensis | reverse complement strand
ACAATTTTAATTTATTTCAACAATGTATGTATTATTGTAACAATCGTTGGTGTACCAAATAAATAAATAAATAAATAAATAAATAAATAAACACGGGTTCCACACGGGTTGAAACATTGATTTGCATCCGTGTGGAACGTTTCAACCAAGGTCACCTTTGTGGAAGGCATGATTGGGGCCTGTTTGCAACCATCTCAATAATGATGAAGATACTGTATCTTTCAGATTTCGGTCCTGATTTCTTATTCTTGTCATTTACTCATTATTATTTCTAAAGTTCTTAGATTGTTTATTGTTGCAGAGTTCCTTGGCTTACGAGTACAGTAGGGCCTCGGTAGTCCGGACTCCCGCTAGATCGGTGATCGCTGTAATCCGGCGGGCTTCACTGGGAAGACGGGTGGATGTTGTTACGGGCTGCCATGAGCAAATGCATTGTTAGTCTTTTGTTTATTGCCTTTCGTCAAACGAATTCGCTATCGAGTGTCAAACTTTACGATCCTGTCAGAGCTGCTTGGCTTCCTCCACATTCATAATTTCATAAACATTCAATAATTTAATGTTATTAAAAGATATATTGCGGATTATAGAAATGTTAAATAAAGTTGACAGCTACCATGTCATTGCTAGTTTGATATACGCAGATCAACTGTAAGCGACATAGAAAAATAAATATTATATCACAAATGTAAACATAAAAAATAGTATCCCAAAGACGGTTGTCTTACAACTAAACCATCAGTGGTCAGGGAGACAGACTGAGAAACTTAAAATGCGGGCTGTACCCACAATTGCTGCCTTAATATTATTATTATTATTTAAAAGTGTTTTCTTTCCTCAACTTCTGTAGAGTTGGTATGCAATTTCTATTTACGAGCATCAGCTAAGTAAATAAAAATTTATGTTTAGGTATATGTAGGTTCGATTGAGTGAGGTGTGATATCTTCTTCATTAATTTCAAGAAATTTCCATACTATTCTGCAGGTATTAAGAATGGCAGCTTTCTGCAACATGGTATATGTATATTTACTAAGATCAAGGAGTTTAAGGCTATTATGAATGTGTTTGGGTATAACACCTGTGATTATTATTATTATTATCGCGAACATATAGACTAAGTATGCCTGTATGTTCGTGTCGACGGATACAGAACCTCATTAATAAAACCAGTTGAAAAGGGTTCATCTAATAAATGTGCCCGCTGCAATTTTGCCGGTAAAATTGATTCATTGAATTTTAATCATACTATGTCTGAAAATCATGTTATCTTAAAATCCTAAAATCGTATACCTGTTAGGGATTTCAAATAATAAAATAAGCATAAAATTTATTACTTCCAATATTTTTGAATCATCATTTTCGTCCCAAATTTTTTTTCAGTCAGCAAAACCAAAGCATGTTCTTAATTAAGCATTAATAGACACGTAGTTACGAAAATAATTTCAAAAATATCATCTCTAAACCATTGCTTATGTCTTATAAATTATAAAGTTTATTATCTTATTTGTTTATTAATCCATCCTATCTCGGTTTGCGCTTTTTAGCAAAGTAGCATGGAGACTTTTTTTTACAGAAAAGGAGGCAACAGGACAAGAAAGTGACAGTGATATCCTGAGCACCAGGAGTATCACAGATGCATTTCTTATTTTTAATAATAGATTACGCTCGAGCGCGCACTTTCCTTTAAGGTTCCTAAGTCGTATTCATTTGTAAATATCACCCTGGGTAACAGGTTATTATTTTGTGCTGGTATTTGACACAGTAAAAAATGTCTTCTTAATTGCGAGGTCAGTGCCTGATTAATCCCATAGCCTAGGGCTATGGGATTAATCAGGTAACCAAACCATTTTGGTTTTGGGGCCCTCCCTTTTTAAAAAATTTCAGAATTTCAAACACCTAATAACATAATATCATATCTATAAAACAAACGAAATCATTTTTTCTTTCAAATCATATACTGGTATTTAAGCGCGCAAATTGAAATTTGAAAATTGGTGTAAAATAACAAACAAACGAACAACAAAATAAAATAAACATAACATATAAATAAAAATATATTTTTTTCTTTTTGAAAAAAATAAAAAAAATATATACAAATTGAAAATTTTATTTCGAAAAAAATTCATGTCAAATTTTCTTAGGGGCCCCAGGCCATGGACTAGTCTGGCCTATTGGGTAATCCAGCACTGCGCGAGTCTATAGATCGCCACGTATCTAGTCTAGGGCATGATTTCTTAAACTTTGACGCGTTATCCGAAGGTGAACTCAGGCAGCGGTAGGGATCCAACCGAAATTTTAATGACTTTCAATTAATGGGTCAGTGACGAAATCGGTGTTTTAATCACTTCTTATAGCAAGAACATTTTTAGTATTCGGGGGCAAGTATAGCAAAAAAGTACCAATCTTTTATCAAAGCAAAGGCCATTTTTGCCCCCTCTATAACTTCATTGTGAATAAAACAAGCCAGAATTTTTAGTTGCTGAGCAAGCATTGTACAAACGTGGTATAATTAAATCAGTGCAGTTTAAGGAGTTTTTTCCGTCATATTTTTTTAGGGGAATGTTGTACATTTTTATGGACTGAACACACACTTTCGCTATCTATACGCCCCTAGTTAAATACTAGGTAAACATTCTTCA
The DNA here is from genome assembly GCA_002245475.1 of Calephelis virginiensis. Classification (NCBI taxonomy): domain Eukaryota; kingdom Metazoa; phylum Arthropoda; class Insecta; order Lepidoptera; family Riodinidae; genus Calephelis; species Calephelis virginiensis. The sequence goes on along the minus strand of NJDC01002092.1, from coordinate 224,714 downwards.
TTTTGTCACACACTGATTGACTAAGCGATCACCAAACTCCAAGGTACTTCTAGCAGACATAGAACCTTCTAATTTGGAATATAATCAGTGTTTAGGGTCTTAATCAAGAAAAACCCTAAATATTTCATTTTTTCCAGTTTTCTGGATACGCTAACTTCGTGAATAACTTTGTAATCCCATATACTTAAATGTATAGGATTACAAAGTTACATTTGCAGTTTAAGAATCATTCCACCCGTACCATCGATATCTCCCGCACGTGTAATGGAAGGAATAACGGTTGTAGTTAGGTACCTAGATATATGAGACATAGCGGGAGGGGCGTATAGATAGCGAAAGTGTGTGTTCAGTCCATAAAAATGTACAACATTCCCCTAAAAAAATATGACGGAAAAAACTTGCAAATAAATAGACTAAATAGCTCGAAATTAGAATTTACCATGAAAGAAAGAAATTCACTATCATCACCACAACCAGCATAAGCGGCTTATAACCAGCAGTGGACGGTAGATACATAATGATAATTAATTGTTAGTTTTATTTTTTCTTAAATCAATAAAAAATATAAGTATCTTCACGCTCATATCACCGAAGTGGTAGGCAGAGGCACAACCAGGGCACCCACGACTAGCCGAAGACACTAATATTAGTTGCAATTAATTTAATTGTATCTTGCAATTGACGTCAGTTAATTTAAATAAGTTAGTTGTGTATTCATTTATCTGACATATCGCTTGTCTGACATATTTGACACAAACGACTATCAAAACGGATGGTTTGAAAAAAAAAACATCTTGTAGTTTTAGGGGATCCATCGACCACACATCCCAATAGACGCCGCATATAAGGCAACACGATTCTGTCAAGTGTCAACACATAAGTGTAATTGTTCTAATGTAGCTTAATACTTAAAAAAATATGAACAGTACCGACTGTGGTACCGACCAGGTTTGTGACCTGTAAACATTGTCGTGTTATTGTATAAAAAGTAAAAAAAATAGATATAAATGACTGTTTCTTCAATTAAATGGTACGATAAAGACAGCCGGACTTCAAATTCCTGAAAAGATGGTACATCTTTCCGTAAATTAATTAAAAATAATAACATTCATAATTACATTTTAAATTATTTGTTATATATCGGAGTTCATCATATACTGGTCATTCACTGTTCGATGCGTGTTTATATCCCTTTCTTACACATGTGATTTTCAAGCTATCACTTTCGTTTGCATACAGCTAGTGAGGAACTAATGTGCAAATCTATTTTATCGATAAATTTAAGCACTGACAGAAACAATAAATAACTTCTTACTCTGTCTACATTTGAGTTGGCCTCTGGACAATTACTCTTTTTTATGTGAGAAGTCAGCGAACAAGCAAACGGCTCTCTTAATGGTAACAGATAATCATGCCCTATAGACACCATTGATGTTACAGGTGCATTGCTGTCCTATGGTCGCAATGTAAGGTCTATTGTGCACATCTACTGGCTTCCCTACCCTCCGAATCGGAATGTGACACTGTTATTACAGCAGCAGGAATGGTTAAGGCGGTGGATAACTACCCAGGGAAGTTGCTGCACACCACTGTATCACCAGTGATTTTGTTGACAATTAGTTGTTTTACCTGAGCTCGCCTCTTACGAGGTGCCTGGCAGAGGGGCAGGTGATCTATTTTAGTCAGCGGACCCGGACCAACACGATGGAAAACTGAACTTCTGCGGTAGAGGGCTACAAATATATATACATAAAAATAGTTAAGCCGATTTTATTGGACTTTTTTAAGTGCATTAGGTGGTTATTTGGGTGATATAAATTCAACACTGGTTTCAATAGGATATCTTGGGGTCAGTATGTCATAAAACTTTCAAAGGGCTGGGACAATTTTTAAACTAATTTGTTTACAATATTTCAACGATATTCTGTAGTTCAGGTGGGAATTACCTGAATGAATAAAAACAATTCAATTTGATACAAAATACATAAAATTTACTCGTAAAACTAACACCATTTCTTCTTGTTACACTATTAATAGTATTGCCCTATCTGAGGTGGATTCTATTAAAGAATTCGGTATAGTTTGAGATAGTAAGTTGACATTTATTACACACATACAAAATGTAACCAATAAGGCGCTCAAAAATTCGGGATTTATTATACCTAACAGTAAGGAATTTCGCAATGTTCGCACTAAGAAGGTTCTTTATTACAGTTTTGTTAGAAGTAAATTAGAGTACTGTAACGTAGTATGTCGCCCACATTTTTCTAACCATTCATTAAGATTGGAAAGAATACAAAAAAGGTTTGTTAACCATTTGTACTATTGTCTCAAGCTTTCAGCTAAATGTTATTCTTACAAAGAAAAGTTAAGTAAATTAAATGTGATTTCACTTGAAAAGATGCGCCAATGGCTTGATGTAGACTTGTTTTGGAAATTAATAAATTATAAAATAGATTCTTCTGAATTATTGGAAAGATTTGATTTTAAAGTACCTAAGAAAATACCACGTAAGCCAGTCACCCTTTTAGCTCCACCTTTAAGAAGAACCGTTTTTGGCGCTAATTCACCTGTGCCACGCATTTGTAAAATGGTTAACAAATATTGTGGTAACTTTGATGTTTTTTCCAATTCAAAAGTCAAATTTAAGAAAAAAATATTATGTGAATGATTTTGCATGTTTCAATTAAGTAAATATTTATTTTTATTTTTTAATCAATTTTCACTTTTTTATATAGTCAAGTTATATGAATTTATCAATAATAATTGATTGTTAGTGTAAAAAAATAGAAATGAAATGAAATGAAATGAAAATTATTTATTTGCGGAATATGTGGGTTAAACAGTTGTTATAAAGATATTTAAGAATACAACATATTCTACCACATTGTGGTGTGCAAATATTTAGTTAATTTTAAGAAGTTACATATTTCTATAAAAATGAACATTTTAATCAAAGCCCTTATTTACAATTTAATAAACATTTTATTTATTAATGAACATGAGTTTCATAATTTGTTATAAATTAATTTAAAGGTAGATTAATTTTTAGTCCTATCTACCGTACACACGTACTACTACACACTAGATGTGTGAGTTTTATATTTCATTGGTTATTTGTTATTTTTTATATGTGTAAATTAGATTATTGTAACAACTGTTGGTAAGCCTGATTAATAAAATAAATAAATACTTCATAAAATAAAAGGCATATCGATAAACTATATTGTTCGTATTAAATATGTCTCATCCCTTATCTTACATATCTGTTTATAAATATGACGTGTTGTCATTACAAAGACCAATAAGAAAGCAATTCCTTGCTTCCCCGCACCTCAGCTATTTGCCAGAATTGTTTCAAAGCAAAATTATAAAGAATAGGCGTCTATTGGGATGTGTGGTCGATGAGGGGATCTCTTACAGCTTCCGCCGGTAAGAGAAAAGGCACCTTTTCAAAAACTGACAACTACTGACTTTGTGCCGAATCTGTGGATTGAACTGTTTACAGATGAATTTACCATTAAGGTGCGACAGTTTAATGATTATAACTTTTTTTAAAATGCCAAATAGAATAAGATTAGGTGTGATAACACAAAAGGACCGCGACTTACTCTCGACTAGATTATTAAATCTTATATCAGATACAAATGAAAACAGATTAAATGACATAATGGACACCTCTTATTCCTGATGATAATATTTGCTTATTACCCACAAAAATATGTGTCAACAATTAAACACTGCAATGCTCAAATCTCTCCCACATCCTGAAATAAAACTTACAGCTGTAGATACCATAGATTGTCCCAGATACCTAAAAAGAGCTCGTGAATCATGCATAAAAAAGTATGAAGACGATGCTTCTATGACTACAGGCCTGGAAGAGAATGTATAAGTAATTATAAAATAGGAGTAAAGTTATGTTAAGACAAAACATTGACGTAGGTCTCGGTTTAGTTAATTGATCTATCGGTATAGTGCTAAGAGTAAAGGTTGATCTGGATAATTCAAAAATAGTTAAGGAAACGTACATTACGTTTAATAATGAACATGACGTTTACGAGCTTAGTCCGGTCAAAATTAAATTTGAAATTATTAATAGAGCGTATGTTTATCGCGAAAAATTTCCCATATGTATAGCCTATGCTATAACTATGTACAAAAGTCAGGGCCTAAGTCTAAGTAAAGTTCTGATGGATACAGATTCTGCACTTTTCACTTTAGGTGAAAATTAGCTTGATGTTGTGTCGGAACATAATAAAAAAACTTTCTTTCTCTTGAAATTATCTTATGAATTTTAATTCTGATCTGTCTCACACCTAGAGTGAACGCTCGTGCGACTCTAGCCCTGGAGGGTCCCGTTCGTTTAATGTGAAGTTATCATTGTCGATATTAATTGAGGTCTAAATGATTATACGGCAACATTCAATGCTAAAAATTTTGTTGCTAGAATTTATAAATGTGTGTTCTTAAGAAATGTGTCTTTACGCCAATATCCTCAAAGAGTTAGACAGAGGCACAACCAGGGCAGCCATGATTAGCCGAAGACACTAAGTGCCGTAATGTGATAGGTGGCAAGCCTATAGCCAACCGTGTAAAATCCAATGCCAACGTAAGTGGCAACGTTATTTTTATTAGAAAACTGAAACTACACATTTTCTGTTTTTTTGTGCCCGATCGGGGATCAAACCCAGAAACTCAAGAGGTCAGGTCCGTCGCCGAGACGATGTGCATTTCTAAGTTTTCAAAAAGATCGTACGTCAGAGGTTTCTATATATTCTATATATGGTTGAATTTCACAGGAATTGCCAAAGTGCAGATAAAACCGTAGAGACAAAATGTATTCCTGTTATTTACTTGTGATAAAATTAGAAAAGAATAAGTTTAAGTGCCGTTTTATGCCAAAATTGCTGACCTTATTTTGATGTTTAAAAAATAGATTAAAGTGCAATTTTTTAAAGCTCGTAAAACGTCGTAAAATTAACCTAAAACTTTTGAGTTTTTATGGCTAGATTTTTTGGATTTTTCCAATTTTCTAATAAAAAAAAAATGTTGGTCGGGATTGGAAATGTGCCCGGTTGGCGATAGGCTTGCCACCTATCACATTGTGGGACTTAGTGTCTTCGGCTAGTCGTGGGTGCCTTGGTTGTACCTCTGCCTACCTCTTCGAGGATATGGGCGTGAACTGTGAAGATACTTTGTTTCTATACTTATACATATAATCAATATTTTTCCAAAATGAATAATCATTACAATATAATTATAATTATAAATCTAAATCGTGTCTATCATTACAAAAGTTATATCTTCCACATTCCATAAATTCATTAATCACAGCCATATGAACTATTCTAAATAATTAAAGAAACTTAATTTAGCAGCCACGTTTTGTAGGTGCATTTCGTAGTGACGCTAATGGTATGAAAATCATATAAAAAGCATGGTTGCATTAATTTAGTTTAATTAAAATAAAACATTTACAGATCACATTTAGTTTAAAACTTTATTTTATTTACTATGATAAAACGAAACATAAGCGCTTCTTGTAAACTATAAAATTAAAAATTTACTTGATATGTGTCTAATTTGAAACTTATCTAAATGACGCATTCAAATAAACATCATGTGTACTGTCTACGTATATGTTTAGTGATGAGGTTCGAAATAACAACAATGTTAACAATAATTGGATTTTAACGACAGCGATTCATTAGTGTTATGAAGTAAGATGAAACAAGATTTTATTTTATGTTTTAATATTGATAAATTTAATATAGAAGCTGTCGTGCTATATTAATAAAGTTTCTCAAATGTCAACATTAGACTTGGTAGTGGCTTAAAAACGTCATTCATAAAATACCAATATTGAATGATAATGATATTACCTTCGCTAAGTTTCGATATCGATGTTAAAATATGAACGATACACCTATGTAGGTATATCGATATTTTAAAACATCGATGTATCGTTTGCATCCCTATCTATTAACTATTTGTCATATTATGATTTATGTTGTATCAGTGTTGTTATTAATACAGCAATTGCCGTAATATACGGTAATTCACGTTTGTTTGGTCACAAAATACGGCATACGGCAGGACTTTTAATGCCGTATCAAAAAAATACGGCAAATGGCTATAAATAAAACAAAATATTTTTAACAGAGTGCAGCTAAATGTACCATCCATAACCAATAGTCGGGAAAATCATTTCCGCTAAAACAGTTCACATCGCATTTCTTTTACTTCAGGAAATACGACGACGTGACGACATGATTGTACAAAAGAATTTGGTTTATCCATGAATCTATGTGATCTAAGTGTTGAATAGCTCAAACATTTTGAACAGTCCATTTAGTTGCTACTATTGTTAGAATGTTTAACAATGGTTGAAAGTGATAAAATGAGTAGTTGTGATTCTAAAGGACCTACTACGTCAAAAAAGGGTAAACATAACAAAAAAAGTGGGAAATGTGCCGATTGTTTCAAAGATTGGATTGCTCCTGTTGATGATGATATATACAGAGCAAAGTGCACCGTTTGTGATATTAAATTGTCAAAACTGAAATTACAAAATGAGTAGCAATGACAATTGTTCACAAGCTAAACATGAATATGAAGTTATACAAACAATAAGAAACCTTTATGGAGGAGAAACAAATGAAATATAAATATTTTTAAAATGTATACGACAATTTCTTACTTTTTTCTTTAAAATACGGCAATTCGGAATGTCACATACGGCAACCCAGATTTTTATGATAACAACACTGTGTTGTATATTCTCAATTTTTCAACAGGTTATAAAATTCAAGTACCTAGTCTGTGATAAAATTACAAAGTAAATTTTATTCAGTTTTGTATTAACTTGTTTAAGTAAATATTATATAATTATGTTGTGAATACACAGTTTTTTAATCACAAGATCAAGGATTTTTTGTTTTTAAACTACAATATTTTGTGTGAAAACGTGAAGGGTATTTATTGGCAAAAATTATGAAGACAGAATGTCGAAAATTCGAACATTAACTAATATTTCGTATTGCCGCTATTATAGCGTACATCAGGCTAATAAAAAGTTGCCAATAATATCATGTAAGCGTCCAGAATTCAATCATTACCCTGGTCAAACTTATAATAAATTTGATGGCATAAAACTAGCTTCTCAAGGCTGGTTACATTCTAAATCTAGAACTGACTATTTTATTATTCATGGCGACGCAAACCCGAAGGAAAAAAAGGAAATTTACCGTAAAAGTTTCCAGGACATTGAGTTATGTCAGGAATTAATTGAGGTTATGTCTCAATTGGGTTATAGTTCACCTACAGAGATTCAAGCACGATCGTTTTCTTCAATGATACAAGGATTCAATACCGTAATGACTGCGGAGACTGGTTCTGGGAAGACATTAGCATATTTGTTGCCAATTTTGCAGCACATTTTACAATGGAAGCAAAGTGTTGTGGAAGAATTTAATAGTCCACTTGCTGTTGTGATTACACCTAGTCGAGAATTAGGTAAGTATTGTGTTATTTAAACTATTTACTAGCTGACAGATGTTTTCTTTTCATAACTTTGAATAACAAATCGAATTGAGAGTTTTGGCGCCTTTGTGAATGAAGGTGGTCGTATTTTTTTCATTATTTTTGAATTTTGTGTTTATATTGAGTGAAATTGGTTAATTTAGGTGGGAATTAGATTAATTTTGTTCTGTGAAAGTGCACAAATGAAATAATCATGAAGAAATTAATGTATTTCCTTACTGCCGTCAAATCTCACTAGATGCGCTTGAATAAAGAAGACACCGATTTACTCAAGACCCTGACCTGACAGGACTTTGTGAAATAGTGACTAATGACTGTATATTGTATAAGAATTAACTAACTTGATATTGGTAAGTCGTGAAAAACGATCGAAAGCCATATTTATAAAAGAAGAATATTTACAGAGAAGAAGAAGAACAATTTGAATTAAAGTGACTGTCTTTTTTATAAGAACCTTCTGTTCATAATCACTAACACAACAAAAACAAATTACCAAAATTAGGCCATTCATTCACGTATAGAATGACCAAGGCAAATAGAGATCAGATGCATT
>NJDC01002092.1:198437-216470 GCA_002245475.1 Calephelis virginiensis | reverse complement strand
TTTGAATAACAAATCGAATTGAGAGTTTTGGCGCCTTCGTGAATGAAGGTGGTCGTATTTTTTTCATTATTTTTGAATTTCGTGTTTATATTGAGTGAAATTGGTTAATTTAGGTGGGAATTAGATTAATTTTGTTCTGTGAAAGTGCACAAATGAAATAATCACGTAGAAATTAGTGTATTGTCTATTTCCTTACTGCCATCAAATCTCACTAGATGCGCTTGAATAAAGAAGACACCGATTTACTCAAGACCCTGACCTGACAGGACTTTGTGAAATAGTGACTAATGACTAACAGGCTTATTCATAAACATTGTTTAACTTTTAATCACCAATTTAAATAATGTTTAAAATTTTTTTTATTCATAAACGCTATTTAGAGTTAATCATTTGTTTAAATATACTCTTAAATAGCTGTCACTTTAAACAACCTCGGACCCTTGTTTAAAACCTTAATCAACAAAATGGCTGACTGAATTTCAAACAGCTGATTTTATATGCAATGACAAAATGCAACAAAGTTTTCTATAATATACATATTGAAATATTTTGATTTCGTTGAAGTTTGGACAAATTTGGACGGGATATGTTGGATTTTGGAACAATATACCTAGGACTATAATAACATGTTTTATTATGGAGATGGCCAATGACTCCTATGAAGAAACGAATAGTTTTCCAGGGCATTCTTTTATGATATTGGAAGCAAAAAAGTAGACAGATTTTCTGATGGTGAGAATTTCACGCCGCCTAGAGACACCTAAGGTGGCAATGGTGAGTTTCCAACCTGAGGTTGGGATATTAAGCCCCGAGCAAAAGCAATTTTACCGGCTACTTTATTCTACGAACCGGAACAATTCAATAACAAACGCTGATAATAAGGCGGCAGGAATAGGTAAGGCGGTGGCACCAATCCGGGTGATTCGCTGCGAAACTCACCTCCTAGTCAGTTGTCACGGTGCTAGTGACAGTAAGCCTATGCTCGCTTTTTACGCGCTGTCTAACAGGTAGGTAGATGGTCTATTCTACAAAGGAGCTCGAACCAACACTGGGGAAAATATTACAAAAATGACATCATTTTATATTTAGCTTAGTAACATAATGAAGATGCTTTAAAAAACATTATTTTTGAAATGCAGTGTGTCAGTTCAAACATTTTGTGACTGACGTTGTGACGTTGTGTGTTGAATCATATTTTGTTTACTCTAATAAATTTACTTTTATTGTAAGTACTGAACTTCGGCATCACATTTTTTAAAAACGCCAACAAGTTACATAGCCCAGGCCCAGCCAATGCCCAGCACATTAGCAGGTAGATAGTTATAGACAGGGAATATAAATACTCTTTACGAAGAGGTTATAGATGTCAGACACCGTATTCAGAAACAACGATGTTGACAACGGATGACAATTGTTTAATTCACTTTTAGCATAAGAAATACGCATACAGCCACATTTCTACCAAAACCTACCAAGTTAAACAGTATTTAACTAAGCATTGTCAAAATGTACTTTATGAATAACAAATTTTTAAACAATGTTTAAGGCTTAATCAAATGATTAGTTAAGAAATGTTTAGGAGGTTATTTAACTATTTTTTATGAATAAGGCAGTGTATATTGTATAAGAATTAACTAACTTGATATTGGCAAGTCGTGAAAAACGATCAAAAGCCATATTTATAAAAGAAGAATATTTACAGAGAAGAAGAAGAACAATTTGAATTAAAGTGACTGTCTTTTTTATAAGAACCTTCTCTTCATAATCACTAACACTACAAAAACAAATTACCAAAATTAGGCCATTCATTCACATATAGAATGACCAAGGCAAATAGAGATCAGATGCATTCTTATATTCAAGATGTATGTTTTATATTCAAGGTGTGGACCATTACATTTATCTACAAACATTTATAAATGTTTGTGTTTCTTTCAGCTTTGAATATGTCTGTTTATCACTGTTGACCTTACATACTATATACCACTATTTTTCCATCCAGTTTATAATTAATTCAAAAGCATTATAAAAAAAAGGGTAAATAAATTTCTTATTAGGCTAATCACTCAGTAGTTAACAGCTTCCTTTAACTTTAATGACCTACTGCAGCACTCAGAGACTTCAATTGTTTTTAAATCAGTCATTAAGATGACATTTTCCATACAAAATTAGACTAATGATAGATTAAATGTTAATTATTGTCTCTGAGAGCAGCCATCACTGTTGTTTATCTATAATAGTGTAACTGACAAATGAGTAGTACTGGAAACCAGTGTTGTGGGACACCATGCCCCAATAAATACTGAGATATTCCCCATTCATGAATTTCTGTTAACATATTTTATTGCTTTTTATATTTTTTCTAGGTAGATATTTTCGTTTGAATTAGATTTAGTTTTATTTGTTTTGTTTATATTGTGTCATATGTGGTGAATTAGTCCGCTAATAAATGTTTTCTTTCTTTTTTCTAGTGACATTAGAATGGAAAAAATTATATAATGAATAATAGACCTGATATAATAGGAGCTCCTAAAATTCCCAACATTATTTTATAGTTCTGCTGGGCTTACAAATAAAATTTGTACACAAAAATATATTTTTGTAGAAATAATTATTTTATTTCTTTTTTTATAACTTTTATACACAACTTTTTTTGACTATTCATAGCCTTTCCACCATGTGGAATGTTGTGTAAACTGCTATCATCATTTTAGCTGTAATATTTTAACAATAAATAAAATAAATTTCAGCCAGCCAAGTTGGTGAGGTAGCGCAGAAGCTGTGTGAAAACTTAAACATTAATGTATCTACACTCATTGGTGGGAAGACGAAGCAAAAGTTGCTTGACCCGCCGGTTGAATACTGTGATCTACTTGTGACAACTGTTGGGGCATATAGCAAGTTAGTTACAACAGGAATATTCAAGATTCACAATGTCCACCATGTTGTATTAGATGAAGCTGATACTTTGTTGGATGATACTTTTATTGATAAAATATCTCATTTACTGAAAAAATTTAGGGTAAGTACTGAGAAGTTTATGTTGGTCTTTCATTTGCTTATGGTTATAATTTACTATTTCATGATTAATTTTTTTCTAATTGCATATAATTATTACATAGAAAAGATTGCTATCAGATTACCCTATTAGGAAAATGGGACAGTTGACCGTCCCCCCGTCCCACATGTTGGTCCCGGCTCCTTTACATAAAAGATTATCTGCCCTCTTGTCTTGCGGCTCGTAAAAGACATTTAACTAGATGGTAGAGTTTCGCAACAATTCGCTCAGATTTGCAACACCGCCTTACCTATTCCTGCCGCCATAACGTCACCGCTTGCTGTTGACGTGTTCTGGTTTGGAGGATAAGGTTAAATATATTAAACTTAATTTTGCTCTATGCCTGATGTACCGGCTTCAGGTTGGCAACGCACCATTTTCACTTTTGGTGTCTAGGCGGCGTGAATTTCTTACTATCAGGAAATCCGTTTGCTTGCTTGCCCTTTTTTAAATTTTGTAAAAAAAAATATTAACACTGCTAGAATTGTTTATTTTATAATTTTCAAGTTTTATGTCTTTTGGAATTCTTCATCGCCTCTGTGGTATAGCGGTTCAGTTGTTGGACTTGACTGTCATGCAGTCAAGTCCAACGGTCCCGGGTTCGAATCCCGGGTCGGGCAACAATAAGAAAATTGGGTTTTTCCAATTTTCTAATAAAAAAAAAATGTTGCTCGGGATAGGATATGAGCCCGGTTGGAGTATCTTCTGCTAGTCGTGGGTGCCCTGGTTGTGCCTCTGCCTCCCTTTTCGGGGATATGGGCGTGAAGATACTTTTTGGAATTCTTCTCTGGGGAAACTGTGCATAGGTAAACACAATATTTGTCTTGCAAAAGATTTAGAGAAAATGTATAACTTAGGCTCAAGAGTTTCCTCAGGGAAAAGTTTACAAAAGAAATAATAATAATACACTAACCGTGACCTCTCAATATATTTTTGACAACTTAATGTATGTCCATAAAAATTTAAATTTGCTTAAAAGCAATTGTGAAGTACATTCTGTAAATACTAGAAATAAAAACAATCTTGCTGTGCATGTATCTCATCTCAATATCATTATTTATTCTGTCATGGGCCAATGTATATGTTTTTACAATAAATTTTTCGAACACATTAAAGTTACGAGTATGTGGGAGGGTTATTATAAGATTTCAGACTATTTCAATCATGTTTGTGACAAAAATGTTTGGGATTAAATGCTCCTAATACCAACTCTACATGTTTTATAATGTAATATGTTTTTGTAAGTTAAATTTTTGAGAAACAAGTGCGTTGAGTTTCTTTCGCCGGGTATTTTCAATGAGTGGCATTGATCATCATGGAAACCTTTGCATGGGTTATGTGAAATAAATAAGTTCTTAATAATATGTACAACTTAAAGTCTGACTTGCCCTTGATGGGTCCTTAATAGCAAACAAAGATTAGGAAGAATAGAGTGAGAGTAGCAAGTATTTATTGATGAGATCTCTCGAAATGCGACTATGATTTAATAACCGCAAAAGATAAATAGGTGTGTTAAAAAAATGTTAAATAATAATATTTTTTGTTTGTAATCTTTCAGATACATTATAAGGTTAATTTGACCCTTCCACCAAATGGTTGTCAGTTAACATTAGTAAGTGCAACCCTACCTCATGAATTACCTGAGTCAGTCAGCTCATTTGTAGATCCCCAATCGCTGAGGACCATTAGTACAAATAAAATTCACCGTATCTTGCCACATGTTCCTCACAAGTATGTATTGATCATATTTTTTTATAGTTAATGATAGGGATGAATAAATGAATGTCATTGAATAAATCATACAAGGTCTTAATCCAAAATAAGCAAATATTTGCTCGTGCTTTGGGTGCTGGTTAAAAAACAGAGAACTATTCTGAAACGTTAACCTCTAATTTTATTTTAAAAAATGTTTTTGTTTGTGATCCAATTTCATCTTTTCTGATGGCTAAGTAGCTGGAGCAGCTTTAAGTAGTCAACTCAAAGCTGGTTCAACTGGCAAAACCAGACAAAGAGCTATCAAAATTTTGGCTTACCTACTGTTCGGCAATATTGTTTTTTTTTCAAAATCGTGTTCACTTATAATTCCTTCAAAAATGCATAGCTAATATCAATACAAATAAAAAACATTCATAGAAAAAAACTCGTTAAGTGTGGCATTCCGAAGATAAAAACAACTAAAGTTTTACTTCTAAAGGTTACTACTTTACGGGGTTCAGACAGGTATGCAACTGCAAGTACAAGCTAAGGCGCGTTTAAATGAGCCATTCAGTGGTTGGCCGCCAATTTTGCACGCATCGTCATCATCATCATCACAGCTCATATCATGCCCCCACCGAGGGGCTCGAGCCTACTCTGATTAGGGTGATTAGGTCAAAGTCCACCACGCTGTTTATTATATTACAGGACGGCGCAGCATGTTGCAGAATAGCTAGGTACTGTTTCACAAGCGAGATACTATTTGGATTAGTCTGTCTTAGCTTTGCAATATCTTAATTGTTAACAACAATTGTTGTTGTTATTATTACTAAGTTACAACTTTAGGAGCTTATATCTTCGAAATGTGACATTTTACGCGTTATTGTCTCACAATATTTTTTGTTTGTATTGATGTTAGCTATCCATTTTTGAAAGAATTATTAGTGAATGTGATTATGAAAAAAAAAAACAAAATGGCGGACAGTAGGTAAGCCAGGCTTCATACAAAAATCTTTAAGGCTCTTTACTGAAAGTAAAAATTTTATACATTTTTGTATACAAGTTAGGCTGGGATATTGCTCTACTGAAGTAGCTTTACAAGTTACCAGTGCACAGCAATATACACAGCATTTAAGTTTTGACAGTAAGAACACCTTTTCTGAGCAAGGAGATCATCAGTGCGTGTTCTCCTTCTCATAAAACAAAGTAAAGATGATATACAGGTAGCACTTTATATTAGTAGTCTTCATTTCTTATTAGTGTAGACAAGTTTTTGAAGTAATTCAATTATAGAAGAATGTTCACTAATTTCATCTATATATTAATATGTGATGGCAAAACTTTGGAACTCTTTTTACGAAAATTGCGCGGACACAGGAGCATAAAATTTGGCACACTTATAGTTTATGTGTAGGAGAAGTGCGGACTGCTAATATTTTTCAATAATAATGCTTATAAAGTACATTAAATCAATAAATAAAAAATTTCCCACAATACCATGCATTTGACACACACAAACAAATATATTGATGATAACAATAAAAGATCAAAGATGACGCACTAAAAAGTTTGAAAACAATGTAGTTGGTCTTGAGAAATGAAGATGGCGTTCTTATCAACAAGATATTAAAATTTATTATGGTCGAGTTTTGATCAATGGGCGACCACTAGTTTGATTAAGTACATCTTGTTTAATTACACTAAAAGAAAATGAAGTAAGTGCTAACCATTGCCATATATTTTGGTTAATATGATAATATGATGGTTAAAAATGATAATTAATTTATTAATTATTGAATTCTTGACAAGTCGATGAAGCCTTTACACTTTTGTTGTAAAGTAAAGACTTGCAACAATGAATTTACCCTTTTCGGGGATATGGGCGTGAAGATTCTCTTATTACTTATTTTTCAATAATATTAAAAATATAGTTTCAATCAAATTTTTTTAATTTACTCAATAAAAGATATCTGTATGAAAGTATAGGGAATAGAAATACTTTGTTTTCGATATTTTGGTACATTTTAATAATTTGATGAACATCTGTAGTGAAATTAATGTCGAAAAAGTTTAAAACTTACTTTAGAAGGATTCTATGTAACATACAGTTCAAGGTACCAAAATCAACTTAAGAACTGGTAATTTATTATATTAGTACTAGCTGACCTGGCGAATTTCGTATCGCCATATTATCTTGCTTTAGAAACCATTAATTGATACATTTTATTTGTTTACATTCACGTCATAAGCGAGCACTTGAGATGATAACTGTTTTATCCAGTAAGTTAGCCAAAAATATGGGTACATTCAGTAGTTTTGGAGTTTTTTGGCAACATAAACCGTGATACATGATTTTTATATATGTAAGATATAGTATTTCGACTTTTGTGTTTATATCTTATCTTATATATATAAAAATCTTGTGTCACGATGTATGTTGCCGATAAACTCCAAAACTACGGAACCGATTTCAATCAAATTTCACATGTATCCGTATTTTGGTCTAACTTAAAAGATAGGATAGTTAACATCTCAATTATTCACTTATGTCGTGAATGTAAACGAGTAAAATGTATTAATTAATTGTTTCTTTACTGGTTAGTTTTATGAAGTTCTTTAGATGGAGGTGTACGTTAATTCATCGATAAAATTCTTCAATGTTGTTTTACATCTAGGTTGCAAATACAACCAGAAGATGGCGCTGTGTTCTGTTTCTAAGAATATAAATTCTATTACTTTTCGAACAAGAAACTTTAAAAATACGAAAGTTTGTGAGTATGTATGTATGGATGTCTGTTATTCTTTCACGCTCTGATGGCTGGATAGATTTGTCTGAAAATTGGAACACAGATAGATTGTGACCTGGATTGACATATAGGCTCATGTTATTATTAACTTTTAATACTGATTACACAATGGGTTCTTATTAAAACGCGGGCGAAGCCGCAGGCAATAGCTAGTATATACTAATCAGGTAATTCATATTCCAGGTTTCTTAGAATTGGCAAAGCCCAAAAACCTATGGAACTATTAAAACTTGTGAATGCAGATGTGAACTTGAACCGTCCTGTGATGATATTTTCAAATAAAACAGCCACTTGTGATTTTGTATCTATGTTCCTCAATGAAAATAACATCAAATGCATCAACATTAACGGGCAAATGGCGGTACCTTTAAAGTTGGGCCAATTTGATTTGTTCAAAAGTGGACAAGTCAATGTATTGTCTTGCACAGATATAGCGTCTCGCGGTTTGGATACTTTAAGGGTATGTGTATTATTTTTAATCTAATCAAAAGGGTTGGAATCTTTGTGGCTTAGTCGACAGCCGCCATTGTGTTTTTTTCAAAATGGCAGCGATTTCCTACAAATATGGATAGGGACACTTGTACAAACAATAAAGAATAAGGGTCAACATATCCGAAAGCGTCACGTTACAGAGTTATTTACAATAAAATATCGATGGTGAGAATTTCAATTACTTTCTAGAAACAATGTATTGAATGCCTCTAAGCACAGCATAGTTGGCCTTGACTAATTACCACTCTAACGACAAAGATCTACCGTCAAGCAATTTAGTGTTCATAAACAGTCAGGAGTGTAATCACTATCCCCTTCCAAGTTAGCCCGCCTCTATCTTAGACTACATCATCACTGACCATCAGGTGAGATAGTAGTCAAAAGTAAATTTGTTAACTATTAAAATATATGTATAATTTACGTATTTTTATTACATAAATGGAAAATAAATGTGTACAATCAATGTTCACAACGTTGCGGTCGTAGCAATCTCGTAATGCAAAAACTTGAACCAACTTTATTTACCGAATATTTCTCTAAAATTACAAAAATATAATTAACATAGACTATCATGGATGCAAAAATGCAACTTTCACTATAATTTTGTTAGAAGATACTAACATAGACTATCATGGTTGCAAAAATGCAACTTTCAATATAATTTTGTTGATTTGGACCAAATTGTCATCACCATTTTGTTTTGGAAATAACTCTGTGATGTGACGCTTTAGGATATGTTAATCCTAATACTTTTTTGTTTGTACAAGTGTCCCTTATCCATATTTGTAGGAATTGTCGTTCGCCGTCATTTTGACAAAAACACAAAATGGCGGCTGGGCAACTAAGTCAGGCTTCAAACAATCCCCTTTATTAGAAAAATTGGTGTATAGTGTTTAATTTAGTTAGAGGCCAGTGAATAAGTTTACTGGTGACCTGATGGTAAGAGACGACCGCTTACAGACATCATTGTCCGTAGATGTTATAGGTGCGCTGTTATTCTGTGACTGGGATTTGAGGCCTATTGTGTAAGTCTACCTGCCACATTACCCCCAGACAGGAATATGAGAGAGTCATTACGGCACAGGATAAGGCGGTGGCTCCATACCCGGTCAAGTTGCTGCACAGAACTTTACCACCAGTGATCGTGTTGGTAATAATCCGTGTAATAAATGTTCGCCTCTTACGAGTCGCCTAGCAGAGAGAGTCTAGAGATGGTCTATTCTACTTGGCACACCTGGGCCAACACGGGGAACTGCTGTTGAGTGAAATTGAAAAAAATGTCAGAAAAGGAAAATGGTTTGAGTACACATATTTAAATTGAAAAAAAAATCTCTTCGGATGGTAGACACTAAGTAATTGACCACGTAAACATAAAAATTAGCGTTTTTACCACACTTTATTTTGACCTGCCAAATTAATTAAAACATCAACTTTTCGTGTTTTGTTTGTTAGGTAGTAATTTCATAAGTTTGTCAGGATCCTGAGGTTTGGCACTTCGCAAGGGACTTGGCGTGAAGATATTATGTATGTATGTAGTAATTTCGTTGTTGCTATACTTACCGTCGGTGCTTAGTGGAATTTCATACTTGTCACAATTTATTAACTTCATTTGTACTTTCCTTAGTATAGGTAAAGTATGTTGTGGGAAGTACAAGTGAAGTTTATAAATTGTGTCGAGTAGTTTTTACTTTGGCAACATTTCGGAATGGTTCCCTTGCGTTCGGAAAAATATCTATTGACAGGATACATTATGGTTATAATAATTATTGCCATCTATTTTGGTTATTTCAGACACAACATATAATCAACTACGACTTTCCACTATACATGGCAGACTATATCCATAGATGTGGAAGAACTGGCAGGATTGGATCACCAACAGACTGTTACATTACTAATTTTGTGGCCTGGCCCAGAGAAATCAGTCTTGTGCAGAAAATAGAGACGGCTGTAAGGAAAGGAACAGAGCTGCCCAATGTAAATGCGAATATTCGGAGGCAGATTATGGATAGAGTAACCAAAATGGTTTCTAATGGAATGTAGATTTACTTAATAATATAATAGTTTGAATAGTTCTAGTGCTTTTATTTTTTTAAGACTGCCTGCAGAAAACTAGACAAGCAGACGAATATCCTGACAGTAATAAATACATTTATATATGTGTGAATGCCAATAGCGTGCCAATTGCCAATGCGTGATTAGGATATTAAGGCCCCTATCAATAGTTCGCTCTCAATCAATCTCACCTCAATCTATCTTTAGCGCCAGTCCAAGACTCATTCTATCCTTTACCAGTCAGTTTTAGCGGTCTCGATTTGAGAGTGGTCTATGAATACGAGCCTAAGCTTTGGCGTCTACTCAACTGAAGCGGAACATGACAATAATTAGATATGGCGGCAGAAATAGGCAAGGTGGGTTTCCCCGTGTTGGTCTGGCTCCTTTGCAGAATAGACCATCTGCCTTCCCGCCCGGCAAAGGCGAGCATAAATAAATAAAATAAATATTCCTGGACAAGTTACACAAATTGAATCTAACTCCAAAGTAAGCAAATTATATGCTTGTGTTATGGGTATCAGTCAACAATTCTAATACATAGAAATACAATAATTATAATAACTCTTATTGTGCACCAAATACAGAGAAATTACAAATACATCAAATAAAACTTAAATTATAAGATACACAAAGGCGACCTTATCGCCAAGTCAGCGATCTCTTCCAGGCAATCCCTAACTATGGAACAAGATTTAGCAGAATACTGTGTAATGGTGCTCTTAAAAATATAAAAATGCATCTAAAATAAATCATCCTAAAAGCAGAAGCTTGTTTTAATTATAGGTATTAGAATTATGAACAAGCAATAAAAGTATTAATCACAGTGAACGTAGAAAGTGACGCTTTAACATACTTTTAAAAGTATTAATGTTTGGAGCTCTCCTGATATTTACGGGAAGAGAATTCCAACGCCTCACTGCTTGCGAGGTAAAAGAACGACTATAGTAACAAGTGTTACGAGAGGGAACTTGAAGAGTATAATTATCATTGGACCTGAGGAATTTTACCTCACTGTTACAGAACTTAAATCTCTCCTTTAAATAAATAGGCGCAAATGGATCAAAGAGAATAGAGTATAGAAGAGACAGGATATGACAGTTCCGGCGAATGTTAACAGGCAACCACTTGAGCCTGGCACGAAACTCGGAAACGTGATCACATTTACGCAATGAAAATATAAATCTAATACAAAGATTTTGAAGACGCTCGAGTTTATTTATTTACTCAACAGTAAGATTTACATAACTAGCGTCAGCATAATCTAAGATTGAAAGTTGCAGGGAATCAACAAGCATAATCTTGGTAGGAATCGGGAGCAAAAAGCGAAGACGTTTCAACGAATTCCAAGCACAAAAAATTATCCTACTGACCTCCTGCAGTTGCTTAGTCTAAGAAAGAGCATTATCGATAAAAACACCTAGATTCTTGACGTAATTACTATATGGGATAATAACATTATGTAATTCAACAGGGGTACACTAGACCAATTTATCTTATTAATAAGTCCGGGGCTACCAATAATAATGACCTGAGTCTTGATTGGATTAAGTTTAAGACCAAAAAAATTACTCCACTTTTCGATACTGACCATATCATTATTAATAACAGCGCGTGAAGTTCCGAGAGGCGAGAGTGGGTGTAGATTTGAAGATCGTCTGCATAAAGGTGGAAGAGGGAGGATAAGAACAGAATTACAGAATTACTGAATTGATGAATGATGTAAATAGGAGAGGTGACAAAACTCCACCTTGAGGCACACCACTAGTTAGAATGGACCAAGATGACATAACTTCTGCCGCTTGGACAAGTTGTGTTCGTCCCTGTAGATAACTGCGAAACCAATTAACAGAAGCAGGAGATAAATTAAAAGTTTCTATTACTGCCAGCAGCATGTCGTGATCCACAGAGTTGAAGGCATTACTAAAGTCAAGTAAAGTTAACACTGTTAACATATTGTTGTCCATAGCGAAACGAATGTTATCCGTAATCTTTACTAGTGCAGTAGTCGTACTGTGCCCTGGACGGAAACCAGACTGAAGGTTATTTAATAAATTTTGGGAGTTAAGGAAAGAAGAAAATTGATGATTAGACAGGAATGGGAGAATAGAGATTGGTCGATAGTCAGACGGAGTGACAGGATTCGATTTTTTAGGAAGAGATATAACTTTAGCGTTCTTCCAGGATGTAGGAAAAGCTTCAGTAGTGATTGATTGGTTCAGAATATGAGTTAGAATTGGACAAATAATATCGAGGATAGGAATAATTATATTCCGACCAATTTTATCACAACCGACGGCATTAGAAGATATGGATAATATATATTTTTTCACTTTATCCTCAGGAAACTCCTTAAAGGAGAAAGGTACGGAATTAGATCGAGGGAGGGATGCTAGATAATTCAGAGTCTTATACTTTGTACTAGAATCAAATGCAATACCTGGGGAAGAAAAAAATTGATTTAGATGATTGACATCGGTATTTTTAGATACACCGGAAAATGCCTTACCCACTCCCAAGCTTCTTAGGAACTTCCACACCCTAGAAGCATTACCATTCTCAACAGACTTGTGAATATAGCGCCTTTGAGCGTCTCGACACAAGGTTTCAACGATTTCTTATTTTCACATACATCTCTCCCATCTCAGAGGACTTAGATTTTTTTGTATTTGGCGAAATAGTTGTGCCTTTTACTTTGCGAATATCATCAGTAAGCCACAGAGCTGGAAGATGTTTAAGCTGGAAATACTTAAATAGATACCAGAATAAATTTAATAAACACCCAGACCCGGAAATGCAGACATCTAAATGTTCATCACACAAATGCCTGCCCCCGTCGGGAACGAACCCGAGCCTTGCGATTGGTCGATGTAGTTAGGCGTGTACGATAGCCACTCGACCAACGAGGCGGTTAGCCTACCGTCACTAGGACCGTGACATCTGACTAGGTGGTAGAGTTCCACAGCGACTCGCCCAGATTTTACCACCGCCTTCCCTATTCCTGTTTCCATAACGTCAGTGCTTGACGTTGATGTGCCAGCTGGGAGGATAAGGCAGTCGGTAAAACATAGCGGCCTAAGTGTGAATTTCTTACCGTCTTATTAATCCGTCTGTTTGTCATCCAAAAGATCAAGCCTAGTCGTTGAACTTTACCTACCACATATAGTTTGAATATGTATCGAGTATTTAAAAGTCGTATCTTAATTTTGGTAAATGTGTGGAAAATGTTTTGTGCTATAGTTTGCCAACACGAAGCTAATTGACCTTGAAGTGCAAAACAGGGCTAATCAACATTTGAATCGCTTAAAAAAATTGGAAGTAATTTCTGATATATGTAAGGTATGACTTGCAGGAATTGTGCAAATTCCTATAAATATTGTCTGTTAGGTACTTACTACTATTTATATTATTTTTATTACTATTTTTATTTTATTATTTATTTATATTATACATTAACTATTATTTATATTATATTTTATTATTTGGAATTTATATTGTTCCCCGTGTTGGTCCGGGCTCCTTTGCAGAATAGGTCATTTGCCTTACTGCCAAGCAACATGTAAAAGGCGAGCATAACCTTCACGTCACTAACGCCGTGACATCCTACTAGGTGGCAGAGATTCGCAGCGCCTCGCCCGGATTGGTACCACCGCCTTACCTATTCCTGCCGCCATAACGACGGTGTTTGCCGTTGACGTGCTCCGGTTCGGAGGGTAAGGTGGCCACATAACATAACATTTAGTATTTAGGTCTCTTTGGTCAAGCGGGACGCGGGGCATGACGTGGCGCCGATCTGAGCACGCGATTCGTTCGTCGGTCGACCCCTGCCTCCCGCACCGTGTCTCGTGTTCCGATCGCTCCCGAATACACTTGCGTGCACGAAAGTTGTTCCCTTTGTTGTTGTAATTTTTTTTATTTTGTTTTTTAATTTTGTTGAATTATCGTTATTTAAAATTTAGTTTGACCAGTCGATGGTAAGAATCTATGTCCACGATTACCACGTTACAAAGGAAAGTCTACAGTTGAAAAGCTTAGAAAAAAACTAAGAGTACATTGGTTTTCATGAATCGGAGCGCGGTCTGCGGAGGATTTTACATTACTTAGATTTCCGGTGGAAAAAAGCCGAAAGCCATAAAAAATACTATTAAAAATATACTTTTGTTATATGGCTGAGAATAGATGTTCCATACATTTTTTTTAAAATACAATTTTACTTTCTAATGCATTAGGTAATTTTATTTGTAACTTTTAATAAACTTCACGAATTCTTTTTATGCATGATTAATACCAATTGATGGCTGTTACCATAGATGAAATGACCACTTTTTTGTTCCACTAAGTATACGATGCGCGAACTTACCCCCACCACCTCAAAACCTTGCCAATTTACGTGCCGGATACTATAGGTATGTGTATATAATTACCCCATTTATTAAAAAACTATAAATAGTTATTAAAAAAGCGCAAGTGGGTCACAACTAGAGGATTTGATCCCGGTCGATTTTTCTAAACCCGGGATTTCGGGATTATCTATAGCTGATCCCGGGATCCCGGGATAATACCGGGATTGTATTGGTGAATTGTACTTTCCAGAAAGTGGTAAGAGAAGATAGTCAAAAAATATCGAAATCAACTTTTTTTTAAACAAAATTATGATTATTCTGATAAACTGACTGGACTGACACTTACTACAGAATTCTTTATTTGTTTTACAATAAACTTAAAAAAAATCAACTTCTTAAAAATTGTTCAAAAGTACTATAAAAAGACTATATGCTAAAGAGATCAATGTCTATAGATACTCATATTTTAAATTAACTACACTGACGAAACATCTACGTCTTTTTTATGTTTGTCATAAAAATTTTCTTTGGATAATGACACTGTTTTATTCTTAAAATTTAACTGACATGAAAAGAACATTCAAGTGTATACACAATATTATAAACATCTTTGTAAAGACTATTTATATTCCTTGATATAAACATAACCTCTTAAAGCTACAGAAAATAACGTTCGTTATTTTTCATCTATATTCACTTAGACACATTAATGGTTGTTTTTTTTTAAATAATTGAGAATCACCAATTAACAAAAAAAAATCAATTCTTACACGACGCAAAGAGGTTTTTTTACACGTAATACTGTGGTACCGGTCGTTAGCAAATAGAAATGAAATCAGTAGTGTTTACAAGTTGGCCGTAAAAAGTTCGTTTTACGTTCATTTGTATTCACATTTTCAAAAAACTATAAATCCCGAAAATCCCGGGATTTATGAAACATAATCCCGTCATGTTATGTTATGTTAAATCCTAAACTAAAATATGCCCGGGATCCTGGTCTTCGGGATCCCGGCATCGATTCCTCTAGTTACAACTCACCTGATGGTTATCATCGCCTACGGACATTCACAATTTTAGGAATGGTACGCCCTTTTTTTGAAGAATCTCATTCATTTGAAAAGAAATCCTGTGGTTAATGTGTACGATACCCCAGCAAGAAAGTAGCACCTAGAGTGATACGAGTGTGACACATAATTATTGCTTGATCTGCTGTAAATGTGCGAATAAAAAAAATGTGCATATTTTCGTTTTGGAAATAAACGGAAAAAACGATTCCTGCTGGGGTAACGTTGCTCCAGCAAGAAAATACTTAAGCATAAATACTTTTAGCACAAGAGATTTGCCCTCCAGTCGAGGGTCCGTGGTATTTTGCTAGTCCTGCAGATTTAGAAAGTTGGGCATGCTCTAAACACAATGATCATTTGGAGCCCCTAAAAAGATCCACAAGATCGGCAGTGAAGAATTTTGCGTGCGTGTTTTTATTGGTGACTAAGCCAGTTGATATATTTCTGAATGATCTTCATAATTCGTATGTTTTTATATTTCAACTATGTTTATGTCTAAGTATATATATGGGTATTCTTCTGACATAAATAAATTATAAATAAATAAATATCCCTGAACAAGTTATACAAATTTAATCTAACCCCAATGTAAGCTCATTATATATTTGTGTTATGGGTGTCAGTCAACGATTTGAACACATAGAAATTCTTAAATAGATACCAGACTAAATTAAATAAACATCCAGTCCTGAAAAGTCCAGACATGTAAATGTTCACCACAAAAATGCCCGTCACCGCCGGTAATCGAACTCGAGCCTCGCCGTTGTTCGGTGGAGTTAGGCGTGAACGACAGTCCCTACGCCCCCAATGAGGCGGTTGAATGGATTTGACTATGATTTGAGAAGAATAAGGTAAGGGCAGGCCTAAAAGCGTCTCTTAGTTTATCACGGATATGTTTCCTCGGTCCTGCAATATGGTAGGTATACTTATTTGGGGTAATTCGGTTGATTTAATCAGAATATTTTGATTTTAGAAAGTGTATACTCGCTTATGAAGTGTTGTCAGTTACATTCAAGTAAACCGCTTTTTTAGTCTCTTATAATTTTACCTTTACCTTGCTTATATATTTTGGCTGAGTGTTGGTGTATTTGTAAAAAAAAAAAACATTTGATTAAAACAAAATCTGAAACTTGAGGAATTTCACATTTTAGAAATTGTATGTGCCTAACCAAAACTTATATATCTATATAACAATTACGTAGAGTCGCCTCTGTGGTCTAGCGGTCCAGGTGTTAGACTTGATTGCATGAGGTGCGATTCCCGTGTCGGGCAAAAATAAGAAAATTTGGTTTTTCAAATTTTCTAATGAAAAATAAAATATTGGCGATAGACTTGTCACCTATCATATCGTGGGATTTAGTGTTTTCGGCTAGTCGTGGGTACCCTTGTTGTGATAGATAGAGACACAACCTGGGCACCCACAAAAAGCCGAAGACATTAAATCCCGTTATATTTATGTGGCAAGGCTATCGCCAACCGGACAAATAAATATATTAATAATAATTTGTATCATTTTTAAGAATATTCGCACACCAAAATGTGTAGAATATGATGGTATAAACAAATATTTTTGTAACAACTTCTAACAAGTACATATTCAGCAAACAAATGAGTATATTTCCTTAATGTATTTAGTATGTATGTAACCTTCAGTTTAGTGGCTTTGTTTTCAAGGCATTGGTTAAATACTCCAGTTACAGAAACGAGTATATAAAACGAGGATAATATAATCTTTCTGAGTTTTTAACTAATTTTAATTAGCGTCGGTCACGTTTTGGTTTTACCTAAATACACGTTTTTCCTAAATACCCGTCCACAAAAGGAGTTAAAGCGCTTATATTTACTAATTTCTGATAATACCAATGACAATATATTATATTTACTAATCTCTGATAATACTAAAAACTACCGCCGTATCGGAACGCGGCCACACACTGAGAAGATCCGGCAAGACACTCAGCAGGCTTCTCTTTTTTTTCCTTATTCTATACAACTTTATTAGTATTACATCACACATTTTTACTAAGTAGTAAGAGATTGGTATGAGTATTAGTATTGCGTCCAGATACCGAGTTTTAGACGTATAGCTACGAAAGAGGGACTCGAATTACCTGCCTGTTGACTCGAACACAGGCTGTGTTATGGCTTATATATCGACGATGGAAACGTCATAAACGCAGAGAAAGGTGATTGTTTATGTCCCATATGGTACTTTATAGAATTACAAAGATAAGGTTCGATGGAACTTACGTGTACAAGTACCCATTGTATGGTGTATGTGAAATATATATGTCGAAGCGATAACACATTCTATCTACTGGCCGATACATGAGCCACCGGGCTAGTAGCCCGGGAGCGTACAACTTGTGGGCGTTTGTCCAATAAAAAACTTGGAAATGTCAGAACAAAGTCGTAACACGTGATCTTTCGATCCTGATGTTCACACTCTATCATTCAGTACTCTCGCACCAACAAGTAGCGTATGCCTCTCCGTTGCCAACCAAACCATCGTGAACATAGGA
>NJDC01002092.1:185123-197519 GCA_002245475.1 Calephelis virginiensis | reverse complement strand
ATACCCAACTCTCGCTTCCATACAGTAACGTTATTATAATATTAAGAACATATAATTGTTACTTGGCTCTTTAAAAATGTATGTGTGATTATTTTTACAACAATAAATGATTATTTTTTTTATAGTATTTTTTATTTTTGAGGCAAAAACAAAATGGTAGCCCATATTTGGTTACTTTCGTCTAATCAGCACCCTGGATGTGTACAGTAGGGTCACTCTTGAATCTCGATTCATGCAATATTGGAAATAGGGATCGAGTATGTCAGTTTAGGTACTCTTGAACCCAATACTGGCGAATTATTAACATTTAATTAGTAGTAAACGATAAATGATTTAAACGGATTCGTTGAATTTATTTGTAACTGAATGTTAGTAATCCGCTAGTACTGTGTTCAAAAGTACCTAAAATGACTTAAACGATTCCAATTCCCAGTTCGCATGATATCGAGATTAAATAAGCTCGATTTCGTGCAATTTCGAAATTGGAATCGGATACGTTTCGTTAGGTACTCTTGAACACAGTACCTACTAGCGCATTATTGATATTTAGTTCTTAAAAATTCAACGATTCGATAAAATAATTTATTGTTTACTAGCTGTCCCAGCGAACTTCGTTCCACCCGTTTAGTTTTGTAAGGGAGAAATTTAAATGTTGGTTTTTCCTAGTTTCCTCATAGTTTTCACTTTTTATTAACTTTAAACCTTCCCTGGATTTGAACAAATAATTCAAAACCAAAATTAGCCAATTCGGTTCAGCCGTTCTCGAGCTTTAGCGAAACTAACGAACTGCAATTGATTTCTATATTATATACGTAAAGATAGATTATTAACTAAATGTTAATAATTAGCCAGTATTGTATTCAAGAGTACCTAAAATGAGCCGATCCGATACCGATTTCCAACATTGCTTGAATCGAGATTTAAGAGTAACGCTACTGGAGGCAGCAATGACGCCTAATTATCTTGACTCGTCCGTCTCGATCTAGACTTTCTAAGCGTTTAAAATAAAATAAGTATCTTTACGCCCATATAATCGCAAAGGTAGGCAGAAGCACAACCAGGGCACCCACGACTAACCGAAGATAATAAGTCCCACTATGTGATAGGTGACAAGCCTATCGCCAACCAGACACATATCCAATCCCGAGCAACGTTTTTTATTAGAAAATTGGAGAAACCCAATTTTCTTTTTGTTGCCCGATCCGGGATTCAAACCCGTGACCTCATGCAGTAAAGCCCAACATCTGCACCGCTGGACCACAGAGGCGAAGGAAGATCATTATACGTTTTACGTGCGGAAAAAAATCCGTCTGCATATTGTAATGCTTGTAATATTTCGATGTTACAAATAATGTTTTTGTTGCAAAACGTACTTATTTAATGAAATACGCAAAGTCGTTTATCTTTACCTTATCGCAGTATTACCTTTATTCATGTTGGTAGCTTGCTCAGAAGCATGCCAGTTAAATGGAAGTAATTACTATAAAGGGTTCGTTAGGGTTGTCAACAATCTTTCTTTTGGCGAGCTCCAAACCCTGAAGCTTGGGAACCTCCGGGGAAGGTAGGTAATCGGAATGGTTGGCTTGAAGAGATGGTAAATATACATAGGCAGAACGGAAGGCAGTTTGTTCGTAAAGTCTGAGGGGGAGGGAGTCCTACGTCCAAAGTAGGAACTGGGTTGTATTACCAAACCCGTCATTATTTTAGGCCGTAATGATGAAGTTCCTGTTGCCTCAGAGACCTCAAGAGCCGTTGTCTCCTTGCACGCTTCTTGACATGATCTGCAACTCGAACTGATTTTAATTTGGTTATGAGAGGAGAAAGATGAGGTAGAGACTGGTCAGCCTAATGAGATGTATATTCTGCTTAATTTGCAGCAGAGTTTTCGGCCCCGCTATTTTGCTCTCTCTAGTATGGAATTGGGGCAACAAGAGCAATTGAATGACTACGGCTTCGTAGTACGTCTTCATTTACTGACGGATGTCGTTTTATTCGATATACTAGAGAAATCTAGTTACAGTTGGCCTTTAAGGAAAATAAAACATAAGATGCTTCTTTAATCGGAACTAGGGGTGCCACCTTTTTTTAGGACGAATGAAATTTTTCATTTTGCTAAAACCTGAATAAAGTAGGTACACAATATCAAAGAGTTAATTTTTAAATGAAGAAATACTTGTACTTTTTATAACACATACATTTTATTATTATAGTTTAAGTTGTAGTTGTATGACGCTGTAAAAAGTAAAACAGGCTACATGTACAATAATAAATTATTAATGTGTGTAGCTATACGTGAAATGTGTTTCTTTATTTAAAAATAAGTATGAATTTTGGGAAATTTTACCAAGCGCCAACAATGAAAATTATCAAATATATAAACACTTTTAAAATTTATCTATTTTTCCTTAAAAACTAATGACCTACCTAATCGATTTATAAAAAAAATGGGTTTCAAAGAATTTCATCCCAATGATATATATGAGATTTAGTATAATATATTCTACATACATTTTAATATCTAAAATATATAAACATACTTATTTAAAAAAAATATTTCCTTTGGCCATCTCATGCGTGAAGGGTTAAATCAATTGTACTAATTCTTTTTTAGTGTTAGTTATCTTCAGGAGAAGGTTCATATGACATAGTTAATGTAGCTAGAAATCATCTCGATCTCGTCAGCTTTCAAATACAGACATACAGACATACACATATTCACACAGACACGTTAAACTTATAATACCTCTCGTTTTCCATCGTTGGCTAAACATGATAAATGAAATAAGCAGTAATAATAAGCACTCGTTGCTGTACAAATAAACTACCGTTAACTACATAAAATTAGGGTCACTTGCATATTCTTTACTCTATTCTACATTTAATAATGAGTTAAAATGCCAAATATAAGGTGATTTAACCCTAGTTAGACGCAAACTCAGTGTTAAATGCTTAACTCAGGAACTTGCAAGTGGCAATTTATAACAGTGAGATCTTAGAAAGAGTGAGAGAGATTGAAAGCAAGTGTTGGTATAAAAATGAAAAAGGACACGCTTCGCTGGAAATAGTGATAAAAAAGATCTACAATCCGCATTCCGTAATCTCTGCCTATCTCGTCTGTCATGAAGATGGAACGTAGAAGTAATAGGAGCTACTATTAAAAAAAAAGGATCTTCACGCTCATATCTCCGAAGAAGTAAGTAGAGACACAAACGGAAGCAAGGAGTAGCTGAAGACACTAAGTCCCAGAATCTGATAGGTAGCAAGCCTATCGTCAATCAGGCACTTATCCAATCTCGGGCAACTTTATTTTTAGAAGAAAATTAAAAATTCACATTTGCTGGGATGGGTATCGATCCCGAGACCTCAAAAGTTAAGTCCGATTCTGACCACAAAGGCACATTGGGCACACAAAAAGTTTTGCACTTCTAGCTAATCGGAACTACATATTTAAATTTCGAATGATATTTTTAAAACGTTGCAACCTTCTTAGTAATAAAAAATAATAATTGGATTGGAATAATTTGTCAATTGTTCTTTTTTGTCATACATCAAAGTTCTACATACGCAACGAAAATAGAATTAAGTCGAAAAGATGGCTTAGTAGGCGTTTGCCCCGCCGAGTTTCGCCCGATTCGGGTGAAACGACCACGTCCATTGTTCTTAATACTTTTAGTGGCGTTTGCCCCGCAACTTTTTTTAAGCATTATTTGTACAGTGAGAATGCAAAATTTTTTAAAAAATGTGCCAACCCTAGACACTAAGTAGGTACGAGTGCCACAGAAATACGGTACCTAGTTTGTTTGATTGTGTTTAAACATTAAATGGCGTCAGGCAACCTTTACCGTCAGCAGAAAATTTTAATTTGTTAAACAAGTTGTTCTGATACAATTATTTAAACCAAGGTTAGTATAATTTTACATTTATTTTACCTTTTCTATAGATATCATGCCCACTAGTAGTAAGAATTAATTCCAAATTAAAAAAAAACGCAGAAATATATATAAGGATGTTCAGAAATTGTTTTTATAATCTTCCATTTTCGTACGAAATTGTTTTGCACCTAAAAGAGTTCTGTATATGTAATATATCTTCACGCTATGTCGCAGGGTATACATAGAGTGGGGTATATAAAAAGTGTCACGATCTTGCTATTCTTAAGGTATTTTCTGAAATTCTAAAACGTTGAATGTATATATAAGACAGTATTAGTACAAAAACAACAAAAAAAAAACAGTACATTGTACTCCGGGAGTGTCCGCAGAAGTGAAAAATTGAATCTTAACATGCGTTTCTAAACAACTTCAAAAGGAGATTTTTAATGTATGCTTTTTACGAACTGCCTGGCAGGAAGGCATTCTGCAAATGAGTCGGACCAACAAGGGTTGGTGATATCGTCAAAATGAGCCAAAAAATGTTTGCATTATTAAGTGTAACTCAAAATCTACTAGTAGGATGTTGATAAAATTGATGTGGGACCAATTTGGAACCATTGTTTTTTTTCATAATAATAAAATATTCCTGGATAAGTTACACAAATTAAATCTAACCTAAATCTAAAGTAAGCAAATTATATGCTTGTGTTATGGGTGTTAGTCAGTGATACTAATACATAGAAATACTTAAATAATTAACCAGAATAAATTTAATAGACATCCAGACCCGGAAATGCAAACATCTAATAACAATAATAAATCATCTTTATTATTTTACATAAACCTACAAGAGGCACTTGTGACGGGTCTATATAATAATAAATCTACTACCGGATCGGAACGCGGCCGCACACTGAGAAGATCTGGCAAGAAACTTATCGGGCTTGTCTTTTTTTTTTTCTTAATTTAAAATATGTTTACAATAATTAATGTAATGATACATTATCTAATATATATAAATCTCGTGTCACAATGTTTGTCCTCAATGGACTCCTAAAACACTTAACCGATTATAATAACATTCGCACACCATGTGCAGTTCGATCCAACTTGAGAGATAGGATAGCTTACATCTCAATTTATCGCGGGCAAAGCCGCGGGTAACAGCTAGTATATTATAAGAGATTGGCATGAGGAGCACAACGACATGGAGCACGAACTCTCTGAGCGCCCTGAAATTCTCCCCTCTGCTCACCAGATCCGGAAAGTAAACTGGTCCCTCCTCTCTCCTGACTCTGCTGATTTGCAGAAGGCGCTTCCTGATGTCGCTATAAAGCGAACACTCCCAAATAATGTGGTCTCTGTACTCGTCAACGCCAGCGCCGCAGGGGCATTCCCCATTTTCCTATAAGCCTAGGTCACGAAGTCGACCCTTAAAACAACCATGACCAATTAAGATTTGGGAAACCTTATGATCTGGTTTAACCCATTTGGCCATGAGTCTACACCTTATATCTGGGAACACCTTTTGCAAATCCCCCCCATTTTCAGAGCTATTCCACCTATCCTGCTCCTATCCTTAACAGTCGATCCCGGATAACTGCCTTCCTTATTTTCCTATCCGCTGCAATTTCCCCGGGACCTGACTCGTTGCCAACCGAACACGGAACGGTGTCCGAACCGGAACACGTCAACTGTGTTTTATAATCATGTTTTAGTTTTGCACTGCGTCAAGATTTAGTAAGAATACCCGTGGTACCAAGCTTTACCGTGGCGAGGGTTCCCGTACCCGGAGTGATTATGAGCTCTAGATAGCAAACTGAACTGCAACTGTCATCCTCGTTTGGACGTGAGGGTACGAGAGGGGCAGGCAAGGTGTCGTTTTGCTAGGGGTCAACATCTGAACGGGTTTACGGGGTTTTCCCCGTGTTGGTCCGGGCTCCTTTGTAGAATAGACCATCTGCCTTCCTTGCCAGGCAGCTCGTGAAAGGCGAGCATAGGCTCACTATCACCATCACCGTGACATCTGACTAGGTGGTAGAGTTTAGCAGCGACTCGTCCGGATTGGTACCACCGCCTTACCTATTCCTGCCGCCATAACGTCATGACGTGTTCCGGTTCGGAGGGTAAGGTAGCCGGTAAACTTACTTTTGCTCTAGGCTTAACATCCCGGCCTCAGGTTGGCAACGCACCATTACCACCTTTGGTGTCTCTAGGCGGCGTGAATTTCTTAACATCAGGAAATCCGTCTGCTTGTTTGCCTTCCAATATCATAAAAAAAAGATAACTAAACATTAAAATGCTAAGTATCTACGATCAATATCTAGGTAGGTACTTAGTATTTATTAAAACTGTCCATTAACCCCCAACAGAAAAAGAGTTGGCTATAAACCGAGTAATCGTGTAATAAACATTTGAAAGAAAACATACAGAAATTGAGAACATTCTCCTTTTTAAGTCGTTTTAAAAATAAATATTGTAATGAAGGATTTTCACTGGAACTGTGACTGCAACGTTCTTTCTAGTCTGCTTCTGACCGCGATCCTTGCAACATTCTCCAAATTGCAAATAAACCAAACATATATAGAGTAGTGCCATTTAAATTTTTCGCTTCGGCTATATTCGTCAAGCTTCGGAAATCCGAATGTATTTTAAAGATATCTATAAATAGAGTTGTTTATTACATAATTAATCATTTCGCTTAAATTTAGATTAGGTCAGCCAATTTAAACATAAAAATATAAAGGGTTAAAAGGAGTAAAAAGTGTAATAGCATAATTTAAATAGTAGTACTGTACCTAGTAGTTAATAGTGATAAAAATAAAGTGGGGAAAAAATAAAAAAAATCTGTATGATTTATCTGTAATCTTTAAATGTAAGAGAAAGTGGTGTTACTTACACTATTTATAACTAAAGAACAGCTAAACTGATTTGGCTGAAAATTGATGGAGAGGTAGTTTCGAACCAGGAGAAGGACAGAGGATACTTCTTATCCTGTTAGATTGTCAGGAAACTGGGAAAAACAACATTATATTTTTTTCATACAAACTGAAGGGGTGGAACGAAGTTTGCCGGAGGAGATAGTAATTAATATATTACATGTATATTAAAAGTAGCTTTTACCCTCTTCTCTCGTTTAAGTCATTAAAAAGCATCCTGTGTTACTTGCAATCCCTACAAGAATATGTGTACTAAACTGTCATGATTGGTTTAGTAGTTTCCGCGTGAAAGTGAGACAAACGTATTCAAATTCAAAATATATTTACTCAAGTAGAATCTGTACAAAGATTCTCGAGACGCATCTATTTAATACTAAAAATTACCAAGTAAGAAATTCACGCCGCCTACAGACACCAAAGGTGGTAATGGTGCGTTGCCAACCTGAGGCCGGGATGTTAGGCCTCGAGCAAAAGTAAGTTTACCTTACCCTCCAAAACGGAACACGTCATGACGTTATGGCGGCAGGAATAGGAAAGGCGGTGGTACCAATCCAAGAGTTTACAATTGTTAGTTTTAAAAAGTATTGTTTATCAGTGTTAATACAGGGTAATCACACACAGGCAGGCACATCTACTTTTAATCGATTCCAAAAAATAACTACTAATACTTTACCTTAGTCTAATTATTCTGAACTAGATTTCCCGATGAACTTCAACTTATGATATTTTGTAACAGAAAAATCGAAAACTTACTTTTCCTAACATTCTAGTACTTAGCTTTTTTCATTTCTCTCACCTTTCAACCATTCCCTGAACTTCCACATAATACCTTAAAACTAAAGTTACCCGAATCTGTTCAATCCCTTCCTTTTTAACCCCCGTTCGAAAAGGGTGTGTTATAAGTTTGACATGATTATATATGTGTCTGTCAATCGCATCGTAATTTCAGGAGATGAACCAACTTCAAAGCGTATTTTTCCGATATTTAAAGATTCGTGTTTGCGTTTGGTACATTAGTGCGGCTTCTGTACGTAGTACTATAACTTGTTATGCGGTATGTATTATGTGAAGGATGATCACATGTGTTAGAAACAGTCAAGTGAGAAAAGATCGTTTGGAATTTGTTTTAATAAATTATTTTGTTCATTACAGATATAATCGAGATCACCAAGGAAGAAATGGAAAATTATCAGTCAATACCTGAATATTATGAGGGAAAATCAGTTTTCATTACGGGCAGCACCGGCTTTGTGGGACAGGTAAAAATAAAAATTAATTTAAATGAAAACAAATATTCATTTTAAGATACTTTTAATAAAACTTTGTCGACGTATGAGAGAAATTTGCTATCACATTTCTCTGTTACGTTCATTGACCTCTAGTTATGTCTACAAAAAACTACTGTATGTTATCGCCGAATTTCATACTGTGTTCATCGAAAGTTTTGTTTCGCTGGTCGACATATCTTCAAGCTAGCTGTAAATAAGATTAAAGATCTCACACAACGCGCGGTTCTTAAATTTTTTTACTGTAAAACTTATTTTTATTACGCCTCACGAAAAATGAATAAAAAAGTTTTACTTCATACGTGTGTACAGTAACACACCCGATTGAATTAATATACTTGTGGCAGCAATTGCCTCTGTGGTCTAGTGGCCTGACCACTATTAGAGTTGACAATATGACGTCTCGGATCCGGTTCCCCGATCGAGCAACTGTCAAATTTCAAATAAGCCATTCAAAAAAAAAGAACGCCCTAGTTGTAACTCCGTCTATTTTGTGGTAAAATGGGCGTGAAGTACAAACTTTTTAAATAAAATAAATCTGTGTTCTAGCGATTCAGGTGTTGGACTTGACTGCTTGAGGTCCAGGGTTCGATTTCTAGGTCGGGCAACAAAAAGAAAATTTGTTTTTCTAATTTTCTAATAAAAAAATGGCATTGGATTTGTGCCCGGTTGGCGATAGGCTTGCCACCTATCACATTGTGGGACTTAATGTCTTCGGCTAGTCGTGAGTGCCCTGGTTGTGCCTCTGCCTAACTCTTCGGGGATATGAGCGTGAAGACACTTTTATCGATGAGAAATAAAATATACGCAAATAAAATAAGTGTAGTGTATGTTGTGACTGAGAGAAATGCGAAAGATCCTGGGTCCAACAAACCTCATAGACGAAATTTGGAGCATGCAAACAAAAATACCTAAGCGAAAAAAAGGATTTTCATGCCTTTTCCACGTAGAAGAATGTAAGGTTCCAGCGTCAATATATTTTATTTATTTACGTTTTGCTGAAAAATACCGGTGATTATGTTGTGCACTTACCAAACTAATTTTTAGTAATCGCTATCTTCTTTCAACGATAATAATTGAAAGAGACAAAATACGTTTAGTGCTGTTAGTTTAGTTTCTAGGTGCCATTTCTACAGACATTTATTTAATCAGGTTGATTCACGTCACGAGTCGACATGTCTGAAATGTTCCATCTCTTTTAATTTTGTTTCATTAGAAGGAGATAGCACTTAAAAAAAGTTTAGTTG
Organism: Calephelis virginiensis; assembly: GCA_002245475.1. NCBI lineage: Eukaryota > Metazoa > Arthropoda > Insecta > Lepidoptera > Riodinidae > Calephelis > Calephelis virginiensis. Next base: position 188,175 of record NJDC01002092.1, on the reverse strand, counting down.
GTGCTAAGCAGAATTACCACCACTTTCTTAGTTTGTTTCTTGCTAGCAGCTTATCCCAGTTTCGCAAGGGAGAACAAACATCAAAAATATATAGTATATGTATACTAGTATTTGCTCGTTGTTCGGAATTCGACCATAATAAAGTTTAATATTTTTTTGATAAGAAGAATTAGTTTGTATGTGTCAAATGCATGATAGTAAATGCAATGTTTTATTTTTTTATTTAAAGCACTTTGTAAGCGTTATTATTACAAAATATCGTTCTGTACTTTTCCTACACATAAACTGTAAAGGTGCCAAATTTCATGTTCCTCCGTCTACGCAATTTTCGTAAAAAGACGTCAAAAGTTTTTGCTTGACGTATTAAGATTATGATAACAATAACTGATTTTAAAATAAAAATATTTAAACTAAATGGTAATTGTTTTGAACAAAAGAAAAGATAATTTAAAAGCCGGTGAATGCGTATTTTAATGGGTTTGTTAACATTTAATTTGAAAAATAATTAATTTATTTTATTATTTATATTATAATTCATATCTAAAGTATCTATTAATTGTTAAAGTTTGCGTCACTTCTGTAGTCTAGGGATCTGATGTTAGACTTGACTTCATGTGGGCTACAAAAAAGAAATGTGTATTTTTTTTAAATAAAAACAGTATTACCCGGGATTGGATATGTTGACGACAGGGTATCCCATTGTGGGACTTAGTTCCACTAACCTAGGAAGATTTCGATTACAATTTTGTCTTCAGTGACACTCGCACTTGCAAGAAAAATGTGTGGTTTCGGTAACAAACAAAAACAAAAAAATACCTTCACGCTAATATCGAAGAATTAGGCAGAGGGCCACCACCAGGGCGCCTACAAATAGCCGAAGACACTAAGTCCCACAATGTGATAGGTGGCAAGCCTATCGCCAACCGGGCACATATTCAATCCCAAGCAATGTTATTTTTGTTAGAAAACTGAAAATACACATTTTCTATTTTTTTTGTTGCCTAACCCTGGTATCAAAACCCGGCCTCAAGAAGTTAATTCAGACGCCGGACCGCTAGACAGAGGCGATAATATAAGGATTTATAACTATTAAAATTTGGACTCTGATTTCCGTTAATGCAATCGATTTTTTTGCGAGTTTAAATGATCTAAACTCTAAAACGTAGTCACACAGCGTATGAGTTCACGTGTTCAGTTTGGTTTATAGCATTTAAAAATAATTTCAGGTCCTTTTAGAAAAATTGTTATACAGATGTAAAGGAATTGATCAAATTTTCATTTTGGTTCGGGCAAAAAGAGATATGAGCCCTGAAGAAAGATTAGAAAAAATGAAAGAGCAACCTGTAAGTATTTTTACTAACAAATTATTTTACTGATGCCTGGTTTTCCATCTTCTGTTATGACAATTATTGTTTCTACAACATAAAGGGATGTCACCGTTTAAAGGGATTTACAAATCGTTTTAAATTTAAACAGAAGATAGATATTTTAGTAATCTACAGTTGATATTTTTTCCACTGTCTATAAATATGTAAAGAAGCATTTCATAAAAAAAATTTGTCCTTTCAAAGGAGATGTTGAAATTTTAATTCTATAATTTATGTTCCAATTTTGAAACAGTGTTCAGTACATCTAATAAAAGAAATCCAGATATAAAATTGTGACTTTCTTACTAATTAAGACACAGTGCGTTACATATATATTATATTATTATGTATACATATCAATATTATTTAATATCAAATTTTTAATTTTCATTTCAAGTATATTTACATTGAAAACTTCGTTTCTCCCGTTCAGTTTGTATGGGAAAAATAAAAATGGTATTTTTCTTAGTTTCCTCACAGTTTTTCCCATTAGTCTACGGTTATCCTACTTTCTAAATCGAAATGGTAATTATAGCGGTAACCATGTTATTCTACTAAATACCAGATGAACATAGAAATATTATGGTCGGATCTCGTATCATAAAATGTGCAAGGCTACAAAGATGGTCGAGTATGATTATTAGCAATTAATTAAATGACTGAGTGAATCAAGGTCTGAGATTTCCAAGGTGGTGCGCTTTGGATATTAAGAATGCAAGTTATTATATTTTAATAAATTTAATTCCTGCTGATTTAAAAGATATTTTTCTGATTCATAGTTCGATATAATCTTGTGAGGTCAGTGGCGTAGCTAGGCGTGGGCGAAGTGGGCCTCCACCCACGGCCGCGTACCTAAAGGGGCCTTTCACTACCTGATTTAATTTTTTTGTTAAAAGTATCTTCACGCCTATATCCCCGAAGAGGTAGGCAGAGGTACAACCAAGGCACCCACGACTAGCCGGAAGACACTAAGTCCCACAATGTGATAGGTGGCAAGCCTATCGACAACCGGGCACATTTCCAATCCCGACCAACATTTTTTATTAGAAAATTGGAAAAATCCAATTTTATTTTTGTTGGCCGACCCGGGATTCGAACCCGGGACCTCATGCAGTCAAGTCCAACACCCGGACCGCTAGACCACAGAAGCGATAAATTTTTTGTTTGTTTTTAAATAATATAAAAGCCTGAAAAATCAAATTCAAACAAATCAAATCATGTTTGGTAAGACCATGGTATAATAATATAAGTGTAAAATAAAGTTGGGTAGCTTTTGGGAACGAACGAACATTTGGGGCCTCGCCGATGCGACCTTGCCCACGTATATATTAGTCCACGCTACGCCACTGTGCGCGGTCCTCCCCATGTTGGTCTAGTTTTTCCGTGTAGATCCTCTGCCTCTCTGGTTGGCAGCGGTCTATATACGAGCTCCATCATCTGAACAGACCAGTTAAAGTTAGTGTTTACACTTTTAGGTCTCGCATATGTTCAAAAGTTGAAATAATAATAGAGCTAGACGCACTATGGGTTTTTATTTCCATTACATTACCATTTCGATGCTTACAAATGAGCATGAAAAAAGCTGACGACCTTGAACGCCTGGACGGACCTCCATATACTATATCTAAAAAACCGCAACACGATCTGTCCAACCGCTGAAGAGATAAGATGCCACATACAGATAT
>NJDC01002092.1:124039-158385 GCA_002245475.1 Calephelis virginiensis | reverse complement strand
GACAAATCCCTTATATATAAACTTAGTAGTGTAAGGATAATATTTTCTTTAAATAATGGCTTACAGCTATCCAGAGGCTTCGCTTCACATATTACTCTTACACGTTTTTTATATTTTAAAAACCCTATTCATGTCCACCGAATTACCCCATATTATGAATCCACACAAGAGAACAGATGATACGTAACCATGGTATGCACTAATTCCTGTTTCTTATAATGCTATTTGTCGTACTCATCTAATAGCGTTTCTGAATCTATCTAGCTTAGCACAAACCATACTTACATGTGACTTCCAGACTTTCCACACTATTTACAATATAACATAACGTATAATACATATAACATAACATAACATAAAATTTTATATTATCTATTTCTTTAATTGCTTTATTATTATGTTTTATTCTCAAGGAAATATTGTTGACATTTGTGTTACAGAATTCTAGTAATTTAGTTTTATCTATATTAATGTTTAAATTATTATTTTGTGACCATTCAACTGTTTTATTTAGTACCTTAATAATTTCATTCTCATATTCATAATAATTTCATTCTCATATTCATTTACATTTTTGCATTTTATTACTACAGTAGTGTCGTTCGCATATAAAATTTAGGGGTTGGTTTTAATTTTAGGAAGATCATTAATATAATATATAAGAAATAACAATGGTCCTAAAATGCTTCCCTGTGGTACTCCGATACTATCAATTCTAAATTTCGAACGGTGACATTCTTTAAATCCACTTGCAATTTTTGATATTTCTGTGCACTGTTTTCTGTTTAGTACTCGTAAATAGCTTTTGACCCTAACACCATATTTGTACAACTTATCAAGTAAATTTGAATGTTCTTTTTTTTATACAAGAGGAGGCAAACGAGCAAGTGGGTCACCTGATGAAAAGTAATCACCGCCGCCCACGGGCATTCGCAACACTTGGAGTATCACAAATGCTTTGCCGACCATTAAGGAATGAGTGCGCTCTTTTCTTGAAGGCCCCTAAGTCATAATTGTTTGGGAATAGCACCCTTGGTAACTGATTCCACAAAGTTGTTATGCGAGGTAAAAAAATGTCTTCGGAATCGCTTTAGCTAAAGCTGTAGATAGCCACGCATTAAGATGATCGGCATGATACTTAAAAATCTATCGTGAAGTCCGAAGGTGGAAATCAGCGACTGGAATTAAACCAACGAAATTAAAAGCCATGCTTATATCTAAGAACATTGTGATAATTTTATCATTTAATGAATCTATTATTGCTTTGTTTAGCAAAAAAAATTGATAGCATGGTAATGTTATTGCAAAAACTAAATTGGTCTTTTGAAATAAAATAATATTTGTGAAAAAAATATTTAATCTATATAACATGGCCTTTCCAAATATTGTTGCTATAACTGGTATTAATGTCACTGGGCAGTAGTAATTAATATCAAAGGGATCGTTCTTTTTGTACAGTGGCTTTACAATCGAAAGTTTCAATCTCTCAGGAATTTCTCCTTTTTTAAATGACAAATTTACAATATGTGATAATGGGTCACTTATATATTTAGTGCATTTTTTGATAATGTCTGTACGTATCTCATCATACCCTATCGAGTACGTGGGATTAAGCGATTTTATAATTTTACATATTTCATTTCTATCGGTAGGATAAATAAAAATTGTATTGGATTTTTTTGTAATTGTCTTATCATGAATAATACTTGAATTTAATTTATATGAAGTGTTTTTGGTAACAACATCTATAAAATGGATGGTAAATAGTTCAGAAATTGTCTTGGAATAACTAACATTTTTATTTTTAACTTTCATATTATTAATCTCATTACTTTTATTTTTTTCATTTATGTTATCTTTTATAATTTTCCAAATCGCTTTGCATTTATTTTTGTGATTCGATATAAAGTTTCTCCTTTGTATTTGCTTTGATTTGTAAATAAACCGTTTTAAAATGTTAACATATTTTATGTATTTTTGCTAATATTTGTCTTCTTGAATGAATTGCGATATGACAAATACATACGCCTTTTATTCAAGCAAGAAGTTCTTATTCTATTTGTAACCCAATTTTCGTTATCCTGAACAGTTGATTTTTTAACTCTAATTATAGGAAAACAGAGATCATAAAACAACTTGAAAATTTCATAAAAGTTATTAAATGTATCGTTTAAATCATATGAATCATAAACACCCGAAAAACTTAAATTTGAAATACAATTTATAAACTTTATTTCATTTTCCTCGCTATAATCTCTGATAAGCTCAGTACAAGTTGATTTAGTACTTGTCTTCTCAGTACTAATTAACAGTACCTGTCCTGTTTTATGCTCTGAAAGAGCCAGAAAATGTGTAATGTCTAGTGCAAATTTAGTGTTGCTTAAGTTGACATCTATACAAGAGTGTAATCTCGTTTGTTGATTTATGTGTGATGACATAATGTAAGTTTTAAGTATACTAGTTAGTTTAAATGTATATTTGTTTTTGGTCAAACCCCACATAGGGCAATCTTTTTAAGTTTTTTTAAATACTTAATGAATGCAATAGGTTTTCAAGTCTTTGTAAAAAATCATTAACGTGACTTTGCGGAGTCCTGTAAATGCAAATTAAAATTAATTAATGGATCGGGAGTCAATACCGGAACACTCAAAGCATTCAGTAATTTATATATCCTTCATATCGTTTTTGTTGCTTACACTTTTAAAATAAAAAGGAATTGTACTCTTGCCATATTTTGGTTTTATATCTGGCGGAGTTTTTATATTAATTTTAAAATTTTACCGGAAAAATATTAATAACTGTTTATCCGGTAATTGTTTGTCTTTTTTCCGGTAGGTACTTTCTTGACATAATATCAATTCAAAACTACCAATCAAATATTGACAAAATGAATGTGGGACCATCTCGGAACTATTAGCTATATTTCGAAAAAAAAATCGCGGCGTGATAATGAAATAATTGAAGTAATAAAAAATACAGAAAACCTTATGTGTAATTGGCGTCTAAGAGATGGTAACAGCTACTGATATTCCTTCTTTTCTTAGTATTCGATTTCTGTAAGTAGGCAAAATAAAATCGAACGTGTTTTTATTGAGAATATTTTATTTGTTATCTCTCCATATACGGAAACACTAAAATGCTGTATGCGGCACGAATATAAATAATTAAAAAAGTAAAATAAATACAGTCGACCTTTAACTGGCAGAAAAAGTGGTTGATCATTAAAATAAAAATATGTTTTAGTGTGGAACATAAAATTTTAAAAAGCGCTACATTATGTAAGTTCCTATGTTATTTTTACACTGTAATTAGCGTGCTATTTATACCGACTCTGTTTGCCGACTTTTTAACCGAATAACAAAAAAAGGAGGAGGTTCTCAATTGGGCCGGTATATATATTTCTTTTATATATGTTCGCTTCTGTGGTATTGCGGTCCGGCGTCGGACTTGACTTCTTGAGACGGGTTCAATCACGGGGTCGAGCAACAAAAAAAATATCAGAAAATGCATATTTTCAATTTTGTAGTAAAAATAACGTTGCCGGGATTGGATATGTACCCGGTTGGCGATAGGCTTGCCACCTTTCACATTGTGGGATTTTGTCTTCGGCTAGTCGTGGGTTCCCTGGTTGTGCCTCTGCCTCTGCTTTGGGGATATGGGCGTGAAGATACTTTTTTACACTGATTTCAACGAGGTTTCTTAACCTATTTATGTAATTATTTTTTTGTTTAATGCGGAATAGTTTCGACTTTCGAGTTGGTACCATAAATTAATATTCAGCTAGGCTCATTAGTTTTTATATTATGAGCATTTTTTATCTACTTTTCACCCATCCCGATGTCTATTTTTATCAAATTAAATCAAATCTCGCAAGTTAATTTAATCTACTTGTCATCAAGTCAGCTGACTTATTATTACAGACAGACATACATAATTGGTTATTACCAGGCCTAATATGGTGGTATCTATGGTGTCTCCACGGTTGTCTCGTACCATCAGGAAGTAGGAATGCTTGTTCGCTTACCTATCACAAAAAAATACGCAAACAATGTATTATTTTAAACTGCTATTAATTACCATAAAAAGGGTTTATAGTGTGTCAACTTTAGATCGCAAATGAAGACATGACCGTAACTGGTGTAGTCTTCAAGAGTACCTAAATGACATATATGAATCCAATTTCCAATATTGCATGAGTTGAGATTCAAGAGTGACCCTAAAGATTAGTTAGTTGCACGGAACAATGAAAATTACAAGTTTTATCGCTTTTTTTGCATAAAGTATCTTCACGCCCATATCCCCGAAGAGGTAGGCAGAGGTACAACCAAGGCACCCACGACTAGCCGAAGATATATAAGATTTTTGCATATAAGTGCAATTAGTCAAATTTATTTAATTTGCATCAAATTGTGTCATGGTCAAGTAAAAAAGTGGCATCTTTGCCTACTTTTTTTCAAGTGAAAACTTCTAAACTCGCGTCAGGACATGTGACCTGAAATTTCGTAAGACAGCACATGGCGCTTGCGTGAATGTTCGTGTTGTCATGAATGTGTACGATAGCGCAAATGATAGCACTTTCATCCCGATAATTAAAATTTATTTAATAAGAAATAGTTACGTTCCATTGTATATTTTTAATTACATGTTTAATTCATGAATAACATTATTACAGCTGTTAAGTACATAAAAAACTACAGTTGGTTTAACTGTGGATTTCATGTCACTACAAAGTATAAAAGCCGCTTTCCACTGTCTGCCCCTATGTATGCTTAGATTTAAGCTACGTTATGGATTTTGATGCAGTTTATTTAAAAAGTAGGTCAATTCATTCATTTTATTTTAAATAAGATGAAGATTTCTATATATAACAACATAGAAGTTCCACCTGTGCGGAGCTGGTAGAGGCTGCTAGTTTCTTACAATAACACTACTTATAATAATCGCCGCTGTATTCTAGCATTTCAGTTGTTGGACTTGACTGCAATATGTCCCGAGTTCGAATCCCGGGTCGGGGAACAAAAAATGGATTTCTCCAATTTTATAATAAAAAAAAAGTTGTTCTTGATTAGAAATGTGCCCGGTTGACCGGCTTGCCACCTATCACATGGTGGGACTTAGTCTCTTCGGATAGTCGTAGGTGCCCTGGTTGTGTCTGGGTTGTTAACGACGATGAACGGCCGCCTGCCAGCCTGTAAACAAATACTATTTTTTAATAAAACATTAAGCATGAATATCAGCGAGCTTTTATGAGATTCGGATAATCTCATAAAAGCTCGCTGATATTCATGCTTTTTCATCATTATTTTACATGGTCTTTGTTCACCTTTTTTTAAAAAAAGGTTGAATTAAAATCACATCCAGTCAATGCGTGAAATCCTGGAAAACCCAAATATTCATGAAAAATTAGATATTTAAAAATAAATTAAGTTAATTTATTTTTCTTAGAGCTTTACAGCGTCTGATAAAAGTTTTGGTCCATGGAAAGCGTATGATTTTTTGTACATGACTTCAGAGTAACATTTTACGAAACATATATTAAAGTCAGTTATAAAAATTTAAGTTATATAACGCTGATATTTAGTTACCATTCTCGCCTGGTGCTTCTCTATATGCATAGTGTAGTTGTGTTATCTATATCTATCCCTTCATAAAATCTGTTGAAATTATTTAAAAATAATCATAACATTAAAAATGTTCAATGATGCCCCGACAAAACCTCTGTAAAAAAACATCTCGATCACAAAATTAGACCACTCGTTTAAAAGTTAGGATGCCCCAGAGAGTTACACCACACAAATAACATAAGCTATGAGTGTGCTAAATTTCATACCTACTCCTTCGTGGGCAACATTTTCGTAAAAAAAGGGTCCAAAATTTTTGTTTTTGCCTCTGGCACAACAATGTCTGAATCAGACGATAAAGATCGACTCGCTTTCGTATGAGGGGAGTGACGAAGGTGCTGATTGGATTAAAGTACTAATTAATAAATTTTGAAGCGACTATAAGTAAGAAGATGGTCGAAATGGTGTTGGTTGAGGTAATGGCATTGACACTGATTGTGCCAGCATACATTATTAGTAGGGTAACATGCAAAGAACGTGACAATTTATATTCACTGGGGAGAGCTCTTCCTTTATTCGTGTTCTGGTCGCGGAGGTGGGAGGTGGGAACGTTAGTTAGGCTTGTCACATTCTGTGTCATTTGGGGAATTATTTGCCACAACAGTTACACTGCTTACGCGGAATTAGCGAAATAAAGGCTTATTTTACATCTGATACATTCAGGTGTAGAATATACTTCGGCCAATAATGTTGTCATTTTGCAATGTATAAAATTACATTTTCGCAACGTCAACTGAGATCCGGTGCTCTTTCCGAATTTAGGCAGGGGAAGGAGTGATACAGTGTCTTTATTTGATATCCGGATGTAGCATTCACGTCGCTGGGTACCGAACAGGTAGGCCTGTTCAGCTCATGAAGTTTGGCTGTAGCATATTGTGTAACGAGTGCCCGTCTTAACGAATGTCTTGCCATTGGTGTCCTACAAATTGAAGCACCCAGCAACGGCTTCAGGTGTGCCCCGGCAACCCTTGAGCAGCGGCCATAAATTGTAATGACTTCTTATGTGGGCGTAATTGTGTTTTAATTTGGAAATTGTCACCTCTGTGGTCTAGCGGTCCAGGTGCTGGACTTGCCTGCATGAGGTCCCAGGTTCTATTCCGGGTCGGGCCATAAAAATAAAATTTGGTTTTTCCAATTTTCTAATAAAAAAATGTTGCTCGGGATTGGATATGTGTCCAGTTGGCGATAGGCTTGCCACCTATTACATTGTGGGACTTGGTGTCTTCGGCTAGTCGAGGATGCCCCTGTTGACACTGGCTACCTCTTCGTGATGGGGTGAAGATACTTTTTAATTTGATCTCCGATAATATATCCTATTTTTAAAATAAAAAAATAGAGAAGTCTTGCCTACTTTACTTATAAATACAATTATACTGTTTGTCATTGTCATGATTGTTAGTGGTTGTCGTGAGTTATCGAAAACCCTTAACGAAAATGCAATAAAAACTCAGAAAAACGTCTAGTTACAGTAGTACTATTAAAATTATGCTATTCGGCTATATTCGTCAAGCTTCGGGAATCCGAAAGTATTTTAAAGAGTTCTCTATATAGACATGATATAGCGAAATGATTAATTATGCAATAACAGTTGTTATTAAATTGTATCATGGTCAAGTAAAAAGCGGCATCTTTGCCTACTTTTTTTCAAGTGAAAACTTCTAAACTCGCGTCAGGACATGTGACCTGAAATTTCGTAAGACAGCACATGGCGCTTGCGTGAATGTTCGTGTTGTCATGAATGTGTACGATAGCGCAAATGATAGCACTTTCATCCCGATAATTAAAATTTATTAAATAAGAAATAGTTACGTTCCATTGTATATTTTTAATTACATTTTTAATTCATGAATAACATTATTACAGCTGTTAAGTACATAAAAAACTACAGTTGGTTTAACTGTGGATTTCATGTCACTACAAAGTATAAAAGCCGCTTATAAAAGCTATGTATACTTAGATTTAAGCTACGTAATGGATTTTGATGCAGTTTGTTTAAAAAGTAGGGCAATTCATTCATTTTATTTTAAATAAGATGAAGATTTCTATGTAAAACAACATAGAAAGAGGCTAGACGCTGCTAGTTTGTTACAATAACACTACTTATAATAATCGCCGCTGTATTCTAGCATTTCAGTTGTTGGACTTGACTGCAATATGTCCCGATTTCGAATCCCGGGTCGGGCAACAAAAATGAAATTGGATTTCTCCAATTTTCTAATAAAAAAAAAGTTGTTCTTGATTAGAAATGTGCCCGGTTGACCGGCTTGCCACCTATCACATGGTGGGAATTAGTCTCTTCAGATAGTCGTGGGTGCCCTGGTTGTGCCTCTGCCTACCCCTTCGGGGATGTTAGCGATGATGAACGGCCGCCTGCCAGCCTGTAAACAAATACTATTTTTTAAAAGCTTCGGGAATCCGAAAGTATTTTAAAGAGTTCTCTATATAGACATGATATAGCGAAATGATTAATTATGCAATAACAGTTGTTATTGCATAATTAATCATTTCGCTTAAATTAAGATTAGGTCAGCCAATTTAAAAATAAAAGTATAAAATGTAAAAAGAGTAAAAAAATGTAAAGCTAAAGCGCATAATTTAAATAGTAGTACTGTACTATCTAATAGCACGCTATTTCAAATTATGCTATTAGTCTATATTCGTCACGCTTCGGATTTTTTTAGATGTCTATATAGAGTTGTTATTACATAATTAATCATTTCGCTTAAATTTAGATTAGGTCAGCCAATTTAAAAATAAAAGTATAAAATGTAAAAAGAGTAAAAAATGTAAAGCCAAAGTGCATAATATAAATAGTTGTATTGTACTATCTAATAGCTATTTAAAATTCTTAAGGTTGATCGATAATTATAATTATATCTAATTATTGTTGTAAATTTTCCTCATTCTATTGTTAAGAGATCAACATTCTGAATTACTACTAACATTATAAATCCGATAGTTTGTTTGTTTCTCTTTCCATCACGATGCAACGAGCGATGTTATGGTATATTTTTCTGCCCTCCGGATGCAATCTGACAGCTTTCCTCTCGTTGTGCTAAAAAGTTGACTATATCCAGCATTTTGACAAACACACAATGACAGGATTTTTTAATTTTCATATTATTACGTAATATAAACTGCCATCATAAACATACTAAATATTTTTTTGAAGCTAGATTATAGAATGTATGTACTTCGCACGAGGAGCATTTAAGTTTTGCGCGACGCTTTTCAGGCTTCATACCTCTTGTAAAAAAATGTCGAAACGTGGTAATATTTCAGATACAAGCAGTGTTACATGAGCCTTCAACCAACTATTTTTTAACCGATTTGCAGAGCAGAAATTATGTTTGTTAATAGATTTCTACGTCATTTCTGAACGAAATTGATCTCAGTTATTTGAAAGAGCGTAAGCGTAACATTGGTCCCATTGCCTCTAAATCTGGATCTGATGATGGAATCGCAGGGAAATCTAGAAAAATACTTAATGTTTGTGTACGTGCAGTAGTACTATTTAAATTATGCGCTTCGGTTATATTCGTCAAGCTTCGGAAATCCGAATGTATTTTAAAGATATAGAGTTGTTATTACATCTAATTAATCATTTCGCTTAAATTTAGATTAGGTCAGCCAATTAAAAAAAACGGGTTGCATTCCGGGAGAGCCGGCAGAAGCGAAAACATGATATTAACGTAGTGCATTTTTGATATTTTGGAATAGTAAGGGAATAATTTTGCACGAATTGCTTTAACTATCAGTATAAAAGTACTGTCATTTATTTGGTAGAATATAATAGTCATTTATTGCGCTATCGTACACAAACATGACAACACGAACATTTGCGCAAGCGCCCTGCGCCGTCTTACGAATTTTCGATCAGGTCACGTGTCGTGACGCGAGTTTAGAAGTTTTTACCCATTCCAAAAAAGTGCGCAACGCCGCTAAAGAAGTTTTCACTTCAATAAATGCATATAGTTTAAAAAGAGTAAAAAGTGTGAAGCCGAAGCGCATAATTTAAATAGTGTTTGTGCGCTAATATTATTATACCGATAATTTAAATAGGTTGCTCCAGGAGAGTAAATTACTTAAAAGCACAGTTGCAGCTGCGGACAATATCTAGTTTTTCATAAAATTGTAGTATTTCATTCTCCAGTTCCTACCAACTGTCAGTTTGAATAGGATATCCGTGCACTTAAGGTGGGGGCAAGTCAATTTTTAACATAAACGTAAATCATAAATAATTTGCAATTGAAACAGAATTATATCAAATTCTTATAACGCAGCAGTAAGTCACTTCTGTGGCCTATCGGTCTGGTGATAGACTTGAAAAAGGTGACATTGTCTTCTCAATTTTGTGATAAAAAAAAATCAAGATAATGGGAGTTTTGGCGCCATCGTGAATGAGGGTGGTCGTTATTTTTAATTGTTATTGAATTTCGTGTTTACATTGAGTGAAGTTGGTTAATTTAAGAGTTAAATTAACTTTGTTAAGTGAAAGTCCACAAATAAAATAATCATGAAGAAATTACTGTATCGTCTATTTCCTCTCTGCCGCCAAATCTCACTAGATAAGCTTGAGTAACGAAGCCACCACTTTATTCAAGATCCTGATACGATAGTTGTGATTGGTGTGTCGCTATCCTGTGACGGGGGGTTTAAGCCTAACGTGCAAGTGTACCTTCTACCATATCTACGGAACCTGACGCTATCCTTATAGCTTGTCTTATTACGTAATAAGTAATTTCAGAATATTGAAAACACATATTTTATCAGATCCCCGAAGAGGTAGGCAGAGGCACAACCAGGGCACCCACGACTAGCCGAAGACACTAAGTCCCTCAATGTGGTAGGACCAACCGGGCACATATCCAATTCCGGGCAACGTTATTTTTATTAGAAGATTGAAAATACATATTATTATCTTTTATGTTTGTCGAACCAGGGACCTCAAAAAGTCCGACGCCGGACCGTTAGACCACAGAGGCGACTGAGACTATTAATAAGCTGTTTACCGCGATTCTTTTGTATAAAATAGCTTACTATTTCCAAAGCAAGAAAGATTGACAAAGCAGATATACAATGCGAATGTGGATGGATGTAGGTACCCGGGGAGACCAAGGCTGACATTTCACGATCAGATCAATCGGATATTATCCGAGGGTGGTGTCAAGAGTCTCCGAAACCAGCGTGTTTGTATGAAAAGGGTTATGAATGTTAAGGAAGCAAGACAGGTTTGTCAGGATCGTGAAGTCTGGCACTCGATACTCTCTGCCTACCCCGTAAGGGACTTGGCGTGAAGATATGTATGTGTATGTATGTATGTACTATTTCCAAACTTTCAACCCCCACAAATAGTCCTTTGGATGTTGATTTTTTAAAAGTAGGCTATGTTTGAACTCGGGTCAACTATATGCTCAATTTGTTTTTTAAAACTTAACTATTAAAGTATAACAGATACACTGTGGCATTTGTAATATTACTAGCTGTTTGCCCGTGACTTCGTCAGTCTTCTTTTGTCGATGTTCAGCTCATATAGCAGCAAATCAAATTTAATTAACATCAGTTCAGTGGTTAAGAATTGAAAGAGGAATAATGTTAATATGGATAGGATATCATAGGATGAACGTAAGGATTACTAGTATCCTAATTATATAAAAAATTTAAATTTACAATCAGTTTACTATGTTACTCTGATTTGTACCTAATCTATGTTACTGTAAAGTTTTATCTAAATCCGTCTAGCAGTTTTTGTGTGAAACATCTATTCATCTATTCTAACTTTTGTATTTATATATGGGGCACAATAAAAGTTTTGCACTTCTAGCTAATCGGAACTATTTGAATTTCAAATGCTATTTTTTAAAACGTTGCAACCTTCTTAGTAATAAAAAGAAACAACCAGCTGGAAATTGATTGTGTTTTTTTATCACACATTAAAGTTCTATGTACGCAACGTACGTATAAAAAAAAGCAAATGGAATTAAGTCGAAAAGATTTTACAGCGATGATTTTTTATGATTTTAAAAGTTCTCTTTCTCCGCAAGACTGTGCCGCTCGTCTTTAAAATGCTTTTGGGAGAGAAAAGTTTTTTTTCTCAACTACTGTTCCACCTGTATAATTCTACGTGAAGATCAAAAGAGTGTTCATGCGAAGTGGTATTCTACCATTTGTTTAACCAGGCTGTTAGAAAAATTTCGCTTAAGACGATCCAAAAGCCGTATTCTCCTACACCATGATGACGCTTCACGTCACGTGAATCAGCACCTAGAAAACATGCCTTCAGATCTATGGTCGTCCTGTTTTAAAAAATGGATCAATCGCATGAAAAAATGTTTAAAATGTAAAGGAGATTATTTTGAACATAATATTTTGGTCATAACATGTTGTTTTTAAAGTTACGCCAAACTTATAGTGTGACCTACGTAACATTCTACGTATTAGACGATACGTAGTCATAAGTTACGTAACAAATACACAAATCCCCAATAGTCAAAGCAAACAGCCCCTCTTTTTTCATTTAAATTAAAAAAATCCAGTGATATCGCATTATTCTCTAACTGTATACATTAGGCAAATTTTAAAAAATGTAATTCAAATTATAATTAGGCGAAATGAAAACTAGAGTAATTTCGATTTTATTAAAAATTTTAAGAGTTAATGTTAGTATTTATATTTAAGAATTCCATTCCAAAGAATGTGCAACCAAACTATTAATAATTTATTAATTAATAATTATTGCTTGCGACTTCGTATACCTTTTGAAGTGACTATTTGAGGTCAGGGATAGGAACGGAAGAATATCCCTCAGTAAAATATATTCTAAATGTTGAACCAGGCTATAATCTACTCTACTATATAATCTATATATTTAGTAGTTTTAAGGAAAAAGAGAACAGACAAACCGATAATAATATTAGTACTCCATTTTTGAATTTTGTTTTCTGTATACAATGCGTAATAAAAATTGTTTTTAAAAAGTATGTCATGTACAAATTTAGTATTATTACTGTTTCATTATGATTATATATGTAAAAGAAGATAACAATTATTGTTGTTATATAACTGTAAAGAAAATTGAAAGAACAGTGTTTTAATCCAAAAAAAATTAGTGTCAAGCGATACGAAGTTCGTGGGGCCGGTTTCTTAAAAAAGTTTTAAGAATAACTTTAGTATTTTTTATTTGAAATGAAAAAAGGATTGTGTGATTTTATAAACCCATGGTAAAAGTGAAACTTGATTTATAACTATAAACTATGGACGCCGCCATATTGGCCTCGGCTGCTCTGACGTCACCGTCACGCGACATGCAACACACAGACCAAAACATTTGAGACTATGTAATAAAAGTTTCACTTTAATTACTTGGAATGCACGAACAAACTAATAAACTGTTAATATTAGTTAATAATTTCAGATCGAGTTTTGACTGCCATTTCTACGGAAGTACTACCATGTATCAATCAGTGCCAGAGTTCTATGAAGGGAAATCAATTTTTCTCACTGGTGGTACAGGCTTCCTAGGAAAGGTAATTTTTAATAAAATGAATCTTCGACATAACTCGGATTAAATTGCCTAAATTCTGTAGTTTAAAATCTTATGTCAATTATCCTTCTCCTCATACGCTTTTTATTTTACTTTTTGACAGGAACGACATACACTTTTCTTGGTACTGCCTTAGTTACAAAATTTATTTTTATCTTCGGAAATTATTTAGCAATTAATAAAAAGTAAGAGAGTCTTCTAAGCGATTTAGCATACTTGCTCGTTAACTAGATAACTGCCGCCCGAAGTAAGCTCCGACTTTTGGTGAAACCAAAGCTTCAAAGACAATAATGTGTAAGATTTTTCCTCGACGCAAAACGAGCGTTTAGTTCGACACGTGTGTGTGTGTGTGTGTGCGTGCGTGCGTGCTTGCGTGCGTGTGTGTGTGTGTGTTTGTGTGTATTTCTCAGCAGATGGACGGATTTTGATGCGGTTCTTTCAATTGAAAGCAGACGCGTTCGAGATGGTTCTTAACTATAGTTTATGGAGATCTGTCCAGGCATGACCTAACAGTTAAAACACTAACGAAAGTTGATACAAATGAGCTGGTCTGATGATGGATCTCGAAGATAGAAGACAAACCCTGTGATTCACATACAATTCACCTAAAGAATATCAAAAAGAAAGGTATTGTAAGTTTGAAGTGTGTGTGTGTATGTGGAAGTCTGTCTATACTATATAACTTAAAAACGGATGGACCGATTGCATTGCAGATTTTTTCTTGTTTTGTAGCGTTCCTGTCACTGGTTTTATAGATTTACTTTGATACTTTTATTAGGTGATATAAACGTCAAACCGTCCTTCGTAGCCTGCTGCTAGTATGAATGTAGGTAGCTAGGTATAGTTAGTAGATTAAAGATAATAAGTTCCGCGTGAAGGTAATAATTGCTAACTAAGGAATACTTTTTGCAGGTTCTTCTAGAAAAACTCCTTTACAGCTGCACTGGAATTGACAAGATATACATTTTGGTCCGAAACAAGCGCAACGCAAACTTCAAAGCCAGAACTGAAATGCTGATGAAAATACCTGTACCTGTTTTATTTTTTTATTTTTGAAATTTTTATTTTTGATACTTCTTTAGGCGCGTTATGAAAAAAGGATAAGTGTGAAATTTTAAGATCCGTCACACAAAAGCAACATCATGAAGTTGCCTGCTTTAGAAACATGTTTCTACATTCACACACGTGATTCAGTTATATACAAGTGCGATTTATACATTTTCTGTTACAGTTTTTTTTTATTATGTTTCAAGTTGGTAGAACTTCTCACGCGCGTACATAAGTATACGCACCCATTTTTAGAAAGGTAAACAAGTAGACGGATTTCCTGATGGTAAGAAATTTACCCAGTCTCGTGTCGAGTGGCTAGCGTATATGCCTAACTACACCACTTAATTCTGCATTTCCGGGTCTGGGTGTTTAATAAATTTATTCTGGTATTTATTTAAGTATTTCTATGTATTAGTACCCATAACACAAACATATAACTTGCTTACTTTGGGATAAGATTAAATTTGTGTAACTTGTCCAGGGATATTTAAAAAAAAAAATGGTGCATTGCCAACCTGAGGCCAGGATGTTAGGCCTCGAGCAATAATAAGCTTACTGGCTACCTTACCATCAAGCAGAATGTATGGTGGGAGGAACCACCGCCTTACCTAAGGCGGTGGTACCAATCCGAACGAGTTGCTGCAAAACTCTAGATAGTAGATTTCAGATATACAATTTAACCTTGTTTTGCATAAAATGTCTAATAAATATACCAATAATTAATTTGTTACATGTGTCAAAGTAAGAAAAGACTCATTATTATTGCAATAAGGATATCCCAATTGAAGAAAACCAGTTTATTTTTTAACCAACTCTGAAAAAGAGGAGGTTCCAAAATATGACCACATTTTTTTTCTTATTTTGTACGTTTGTTACAAGATCACTCGTACAATAACAAACCGGTTTTGATGATTGTTTTATGAAAAGATGGGTCATTGATTCCGAGGTGGTATGGTGGTACCTACGAGTAAGAAAATAGTTGGGAGTGTTGTTTTTACAATTTTACTGCGATTAGTTATTATTTGAAAGTGCTTAGTTAATTGCCTCTGTGGTCTAGCGGTCCGGGTGTTGGATTTGACTGCATGAGGTCCCGGGTTCGAATCCCGGGTCGGCCAACACAAAGAAAATTGGATTTTTCCAATTTTCTAATAAAAAAATGTTGGTCGGGATTGGAAATGTGCCCGGTTGGCGATAGGCTTGTCACCTATCACATTGTAGGACTTAGTGTCTTCGGCTAGTCGTGGGTGCCTTGGTTGCACCTCTGCCTACTTCTTCGGGGATATGGGCGTGAAGATACTTTTTTTTTATCTTATAAAATAGCGAACCTGCGGCTTTTCCGATCGCCAATACCGTCCCCAGTATCGTCGCACATAGATATCATAAATAGTGGATCGTTATCTTAAGGCTGGTATTTAATGCGAGACCACACTTCCCATAAATCACAATAATTCAGCACCTTTACACTTTGAATAGGTGTTATGGGTACATCATGTCCTATCACCGTAATGTAATGGCAAAAATGATTTAGGCGTTGAGTCTCTACCCTGGAACTATACCCGCCTCGTACGAATTGTCTGAACAGAAGGCGGAAGGACTATTCAACACATTGCACTTGAAGGAATCTAAGTCTAAATCTTCGGGGATATGGGCGTGAAGATACTTTTTTACTTTTTTTTTGAAAGTGCTGATAAGAGTCTTCGAAACCGACGTGATTGTAGGAATAGAATAATGAATGTGAAGGCATTAGGCAGGTCTAAACTGATTTGACACTTGGCACTCGATACCTGTTTTTTTTAATATCACCTATTAAAATAAGATTTTAGACTTTTATTAAAATAAGATAGTAAATATATAACCTGTTTGCAGGTGTTTTCAAGGATTCATAAAGAAAGACCGGAAGTATTAGATAAAGTTGTGATGATAAACGGTAGTCTTGTTGAAAAAAATATAGGCATTTCTGAAGAGGACACGGACACTCTTATAAAAAAGGTAATAACTGTATTAATCTTTCCATATCTAGAAACATGAAAAATATGAAAATATGATAAGATGACAGATACTCGATCGGATTGCTTGAGTATTATCTGAGACTGCACAATAGACACGACAAAGATACATTCCTCTTTTTTTGCGGATTGTTTGTCTCCTCTTCTATAAATAAGGGGAAAATATGTTATTAAACAGTTTAAGCAAATTGTTAGCTTGTGTAATGAGTGTATTCTACGAGCTTAACACACATATCACACACAAACACACACACACACACACAACACACACACACACACACACACACACACACACACGCACGCACACACACAAGTTTAACCCTAATATTAAAAATGTTCAATGATCTCTTCCAAAACCTATATGTAATGTAGCTAAAAACCATCTACTTCACGTAAGCTTTCTAACAAAAAAATCCGCATCGAAATCCGTCTTCTCGTTTAAAAGTTATGACACCTCAGACAGACACACACTGAGACTCAAACTTAAAACACCTTTTTTTTCGTCGGGGGTTACCAAATACTTAAATTTATTAATTATTATGAATTGAATAAACACCCAGATCCGGAAATAAATTTATCTTTTTATCCAGGCAGTCCTTATCGAAATTCGCGCTTGGTCTTCGAATTTAAATGTAGCCTAAGCCTCGACTAACGAGGCGGTCAAACTAGGCATTAATATAATCGTCTATTAAACGACTGATAAAAAAAGTCGATAAAAGGAAATGAAATGTTCGATGTATATATAAAACTGTGGTTATTGAACGAGTATCGACAGCGTCACGGTGATATAATATACAGTAATGTACGAGTAATTCGGCCTCGTTTTTGAGTTAAATACCTACAGTCGAGTGGTACGTCAACATGCTATAGGGTAGAGCTCTATAGCATGTTGACTAACGCTCTGTGCCTTCAGTGTTATAACTACATCAGTATTTTTGAATGTTTTGTTTGTAAAAATTGTAATTTTTAAAACAATTAAAACTCGTTTAATGCATAATAAATCGTTTGTTTGCTGGTAAAACATTATAAATGCATTTTTTCCAAAAATGAGTTATAAAAACAGTTCTATCTAATTTTTGTCGCTCTTTCTTATGGTGAAATCCAATAAGTGCTAGGACTATTTAGCACAAAGATAGTAAAAGTATCTTCACGCCCATATCCCCGAAGAGGTAGGCAGAGGCACAACCAGGGCACCCGCAACTAGCCGAAGACACTAAGTCCCACAATGTGATAGGTGGCAAGCCTATCGCCAACCGGGCACATATCCAATCCCGAGCAACGTTTTTTTTATTAGAAAATTGGAAGAACCCAATTTTCTTTTTGTTGCCCGACCCGGGATTCGAACCAGGGACCTCATGCAGTCAAGTCCGACAACTGAACCGCTAGACCACAGAGGCGACCACAAAGATAGTTAGGGTAAAAATGTGGTAAATGTAATAAAATATCAATTTCAGTTCTGATGAATGGAAGTAAATATACTTAAAGCTGCATTCAAGCAAAGCAGATACAAGTGAGATACGTTATATCACTTTAACTTTTTTCTTTGTTGGTCTAAAAAGTACTTTTTAACTAAGTTTGGGTTAACTAAGTAAAATGTTTTAAACGCATTTATTTACTTTTTTCAGTAAAAATATATAGACAAAGTGATATAAATACATTTATTATTTTTATGTCAAACCATTGTAGATTCATTATTTTCCAGTGAAATGTCATAACCGCATTTATTGTTATTTTTCTGTAAACAATTAATTTTTACTTTTCAATTACAGGTAAAACCAGTTATCTCTTAGTCAATAAAATATTAATTTGTTGGTAAATCTTTGCAAGAAATGTTTTTTCAAATTAATACATAGGTACCTATAGACTTAATTAGTTTATCTTTCATTGTGTATAGTAAATTTTACAGTAATCTAATAAAATTATTGTCAAAAATATATTTGAAATTTCAAATCGTAATAACTCAACATTTTTATGATTTATACAGGATACTCATGATCTTTTTTTATTTTATTTGTCGATATTTCGGCCTAGTTGCATAGGCCGTGATTACGACTTTGGTCACGACGGGAAAGCAGCAGCGAGCTATAACTTTTGACAGGAGGATCTACTGACAGATGAGCCTGTCAACCCTCCGTCTGATTCTTCTTTTTGGAACGTCCTTGTCACTATCATTTCTTGGCACTATATCCCGTATAAATCATAAAAATGTTAATAATACGCGACGATTTAAGTTTAAAATAGTAATATTCCAGTTCAACAAAATGTTCATTTATTACATTTTACCAGTAAACAGACGAAATGGTAATTAAATTGCGTATGGTCGCCTCTGTGGTCTAGCGGTCCGGGTGTTGGACTTGACTGCATGAGGTCACAGGTTTGAATCCCGGGTCGGCCAACACAAAGAAAGTTGGATTTTTCCAATTTTCTAATAAAAAATGTTGGCCGGGATTGGAAATGTGCCCGGTTGTCGATAGGCTTGCCACCTATCACATTGTGGGACTTAGTGTCTTCGGCTAGTCGTGGGTGCTTGCTTGTACCTCTGCCTACCCCTTCGGGGATATGGGCGTGAAGATACAAAAAACAAACAAAAAAATTGCGTATGGTGTTTCTGGCATTGCGTATATGGTAAATCACTACATAGTATAAGACAAAGTCGCGTTCGCTGTCCCTATGTCCTTTTGTATGCTCAAATCTTTCAAACTATGCAAACGGATTTTGATGCTGTTTTTTAAATAGATAAAGTGTTTAAAGAGGAGGTTTAAATGTATATTTTATACCCGTACCGAAGCCAGCGCGGGCCGCTTATATATAAAATTATCGTGTCACAATGAGTTCCCGTACTCCTCTGAAACGGCTTTATCGATTCTTATAAAATTTTGGAAGCATATTGAGTAGGCCTGAGAATTGGCCAACATGTATTTTTCATACCCCTAAGTAATAAGGATGTACCCCAATTATTTTACTAAAATCACACTAAAATATAGCAGAACAACGTCTGCCAGGTTAGCTGACATTTCGTAAAAATCCATACTTAACAGCTCAAGTGAATCTCAAAAATAGCATATATTATAGTCTATAATTTTATTGTTCTTTGCCATATTAAGTCACTAATATGACCTATAAAGATACAAAATAAAGAAAATGTTATTACATCGACCTTCAGTCACAGCGTTGCAACCGCGAAAGATGTGTACCAAGTGTATACCAGACTCGAGACGAGTAAGTGTATACTCCTTTTTCGCCCGTTTGTATGAATATGGAAATAGAATACTGTATACTATATTTATATAAATTAAAAAAAAAATCGTCCCAGACAGGATTTAAGCCTGTCCTTTCGTCTCAAACCCACGAATGCTCTAACCATTTGAGTTACTGAGGATTCAAGTACTGTGGCAAAATTTTTAATTCCTTTCTTTACCTATAACACGGGTAGTCATGTTCATTTCCCAAATGCCATGACCGGGTACTGGTCTATTTTAATTAATTACCGAGCAGCAACATTTGATAACGATCGACAGGGACGTGAAAACTGCAAGTCCTTGCCGTATCTCTGTCAATATAGATATTCCGCTCGGACCGAATAAACGGTTTTTTTTTGTAATTTGATTTAAAATTAGACGAAGTTGTTAGTGTGAAAATGTAGGTAAAATAACCTTATGGATGCAGTTTGTGCTTAAAAGTATCTTGTGGGTCACGAAGGGGCAGTTTGAAAATTACCGGACATGACAGAACAATGTTTGGGAAACACTGTCCTATAGGTACACAATAGTACCTACTAAATGAGTTTATCGTTACAGATGAAATTCACATTTAACATTTCAAATGGCCATAACTTTCGTTTTTCTCAAGATATTTAAGTTATTATATATTAGCACTTGCTCTGTTTGGGTTGAATTTCTATTTTTAAGGAAAGAACAAAATTCGCCCCAGACAACACATAGTACCTACCGTGTTCCGTACCGTATACTATATTACCGTGACAGCGTATATGACGGAGCAAAAGATGAATCTATATACGTTATGCCAAAACTTTGGACCCCTTTTTACGAAAATTGCGCGAACGGAAGAGTATGAAATTTGGCACACTAATAGTTTATGTGTAGAGAAGTGCAGAACGCTAATATTTTGCAATAACAATGCTTATAAAGTACCTTAAATCAATAAATAAAACATTACCCACACTACCATGCATTTGACACACACAAACAAATATATTGATGATAATGATAAAAGATCACAGATGGCGCACAAACTATTTTCATAAAGTTTAGAAACAAAGTAGTAGGTCTTGAGAAACGAAGATGGCGTTCTTATCAACAAGATATTAAAATTTATTATGGTCGAATTTCGACCAATGGGCGACCACTAGTAATGTTTATTATATGTTATATAACATATTTTTCAGGTTGAGGTCGTATTCCATCTAGCAGCTTGCATTAGATTTAACCTATCCCTTGAAGAAGCTATAAAAGTTAATGTTGAAGGAACTGAAAAAGTTCTCGAATTGTGCAGGAAAATGAAAAAACTCAAAGTAAGTTATCTTCGTAAGTAAGGATTCGATTTACTGGTCGGACAATCAAAAGAAAATGGGGTCTCTCAATTTTCTAATTGAGATTAACGTTGCCCGGGATTGGATATGTGCTCGGTCGGCGATAGGCAACCGGGCACCTATCACATTGTGGGACTTAGTGTCTTAGGCTAGTCGTGGGTGCCCTGGTTGTACTTCCAACTAACTCATCGGAGATACGGCGTGAAGGTAATAATTGCCACTATAAATTTGCTTGTCATATTATGACAAAATGTGAAGGGCCATGAAAATATGTAACAACTTACTGTAAGTACCACATTTTTGGCAAATAAACAAATATTATTATTATTATTTTCATTATAAAGTAAGTGAAAAATACACCGTGTTGCAGTACAAACTTTTAAAATATTGATTCTATGTTTGTTTATATGTTCACACCTTGACCTAAACCGATTATGATGAAATTTGTTACAAGTTTACTATGCCTTGCTAAAGTACATAGGTTAAATAGGCTGACAACAATTAAGGTCTGGTCGCTCTACTCGAATCTTACGAAATGGTATAATGTGTACAAAAGACCCCATCTGGCCGTTCGTTTTTATTATCTATCTCTTTATCAATCGCATAGGGATTATCATTGGAAATCATATATATTATACTAGCTGATGCCCGCGGCGTTGCCCACAGGAATATTATTCGGAATAAAACTGTCCTATACGTTAATCCAAGTTACCCTCTATGTGTGTGCCAAATTTCATGAAAATAGATTCAGATGTTTTTGCGTGAAGGAGTAACAAACAAACAAACATACAAACTTTCACGTTTATAATATTAGTAGGATTTTACCTTTCGCAGCTGCAGGGTTAAGACTTACAGTTGTGCAAATGTATCTCATTTTTTCAGAGTTTTGTGTACGTATCTACCACTTTCTCTAATCCAGATCGTTTTGACATAGAAGAAATTTTGTATCCACCTCCCTGCAGCTTGGAGCATGTGAAAAAGTTGATTCTGATGGGCATCAGCGATGAAGAAGTCAAAAAGCTTATTGGTTTGTATTTTTTTTGAAGCGAAAACTTCTTTAGCGGCGTTGCGCACTTTTTTGGAACGGGTAATAACTTCTGAACTCGCGTCAGGACACGTGACCTGATTGAAAATTCGTAAGACAGCGCAGGGTGCTTGCGCGAATATTCGTGTTGTCATGTTTGTGTAAAATTATTCCCCAATCATTTCATAATATCAAAAATGCACAACATTAATATTCTAATTTTCACTTCTGCCAGCACTCCCGGAGTGCAACCCGTCGTCTTTTGTTTCGTAGGTATCCGAGATCAAGTTTCAAACATCAATACATACTAGTGGTCACCCATTGGTCGATATTCGACCATAGTAAATTTAAATTATAAGTTATTCGCTACAAATTATTAAAACGTAATGTTCAAAGACTATTGAGGTTCTATTATTAATTATCTTTTTGATAGTAACGCATCTTTATTTATCAAGACCAACTACTTTGTTTCCAAACATTATGAATATAGTTTCTGCGCCATCTGTGATCTTGTATCGTAATCAATATTTTTGTTTGTGTGTGTCAAATTCATGGCAGTATTCGTAATGTTTCATTTATTAATTAGTGATGACCGCCTTGTTGGTCGAGTGGCTAGCGTATTCGCCTAGCTGCATCGACGAATCGCGAACTTCGGGTTCGATTCCCGACGGGGGCAGGCATTTGTGTGATGAACATTTAGATGTTTGCATTTCCGGGTCTGGGTGTTTATTAAATTTATTCTGGTATCTATTTAAGTATTTCTATGTAATAGTATCGTTGACTAACACCCCATAACACAATCATATAATTTGCTTACTTTTGGGTTAGATTCAATTTGTGTAACTTGTCCAGGAATATTTATTTATTTATTTAATTAGTGCATTTTATAAGCGTTATTATTGAAAAATATAAGCGTTATTATTGAAAAATATTAGCGTTCTGCACTTTTCCTACACATAAACTATAAGTGTGGCAAAATTCATACTCTTCCGTCCGCGCAATTTTCGTAAAAAGGGACCAAAAATTTGCTTCACGTATTTATAAAGCCATGTAAGTAACCCTTTTTGAACCGATGTGACTAAAATTGATAAAAACATAGCTTAAAACTAGGAAACGGATAAAGGATCCTTTTTTTATCCCGGTCCACTGCGAGAAACCTAGGAAAAACAACGTTTTAATTTTTCCCATACAAACTGAACGGGTGGAACGAAGTTCGCCGGAATAGCTAGTTGTTGTCAAAGAACAATGCTTGACATAGACTTGAAGTTTGTTTGATTCCTTCCAATGTAGGATGTAGTTCTTTATTTTAATTGATAAGCAATATTAAAAAAATGGGTTTAAGAAAACTTAAATTGATTGTTGAATCTTTATTTCAGGAAGCAGACCAAACACTTACACATTTTCAAAAGCGTTAGCTGAAAATTTGATAGCTCAAAAGTTCGGAGATATTCCTTCCATCATAGTCAGACCATCAATAAGTAAGATATCTAAGTTATTAATTTAAACAAGATTTTGGCGGGGTATTTCACATCGCAGATTAGGGTCATTCAAGCGTCGTACCTCTTGAAGAGTCCTACGTCAGGATTGATATTCGTTTGTGGCCGGCTGTTGACAGGCACACTAGCTACTTCTGGAAAGTGGAAATCTGTCTGCTTGATTATCATTCAATGCCATAAAAATATAATTCGAATTAATAATA
Organism: Calephelis virginiensis; assembly: GCA_002245475.1. NCBI lineage: Eukaryota > Metazoa > Arthropoda > Insecta > Lepidoptera > Riodinidae > Calephelis > Calephelis virginiensis. The sequence goes on along the minus strand of NJDC01002092.1, from coordinate 134,893 downwards.
AAATTATATAACCTGAAATGTCTGAAAAGAGTTATGACAACCATTTAAAATATGGTTCAATAAAAACGGAAAAGGTTTTCAATTTGAGATGTACATTTTTTTTCGGTACACACATGACTTTTTACAGAATAATTAAAAAAACCAGCCAAGTGCAAGTCGGACTCGCGCACGAAGGGTTCCGTACTATCATCAAGTAGTAAATTGCAAAATTATAGGTAGGTTTTCGATACACATTTGGGCAGCATGACGATGCTCGCGCGAATATGCGCAGCTATGGCTCGCTCCGTAATGTTACCTCCCCAGTTACCCGCGCTGCCATTGCTTAGCACTACAACGCGTCGCGTTTAGATGCACGGATTATTTTTATTTTGTGATTTTTTAAGTATACGCTTAGGTATTTATTTTTATAGTTAGTATATTTCTAAATATTTACTTACAATTATTAAAGTTTTTAACTGTTTATTAAGATCGAGTAAAAAATTATTAAAAATTCCGTTTGTTGTATGGGAATCTTTTTAATACTTACTTTATTGTTATTTAATTATTTATTTTGAAAGGTAACATATAGGTAACTTCATATTTTCACAAAATGTGAAAATATGAAGAGTCTACAAGTTACCGTTTTTTTTAGAATGGGTAAAAACTTCTAAACTGGCGTCAGGACACGTGACCTGATCGAAAATTTGTAAGACGGCTCCGGGCGCTTGCGCGAATGTTCGTGTTGTCATGTTTGTGTACGATAAGGCAATAAGTGAATATTGTATTCTACCACATAATAGTACTTTCAGACTGATAATTATAGCAATTCTGGCAAAATTATTCCCAATCATTCCAAAATATCAAAAATGCACAACGTTAATATTCAAGTTTTCACTTCTGCCAGCACTCCCGGAGTACAACCAGTGGTTTTTTAAAATATTTAGTATTTGCTGTTATAGCGGCCATGGAAATACATTATCGGTGAAAGTTTCAGCTTTTTAGCTATTACGGTTTATAATATACAGCCTAGAGACAAATAGATAGAAAGCGGAGGCGTTTCTGTTTTCCAAAAAAATTTCATAAAACCGAGGAGTGCAAATTTGAAAGAGCATACTTCTGGGGTAGTCTCATAGCAAGTCTAATAAAATAGGATCCGAGGGAAATCGAGGAAACCCCTAATTTTTGCGTAGCTGGATGCCTTATTGACATTGTAGTGGTTTTTTGCTGCCCTTACACATAAATTATAACTATTTGCTTCGCCTCTGTGGTCTAGCGGTCCACCGTCGGACTTGACTTCTTTAGATCCCGGGTCCGGTCCCCCGGGTCGGGCAATAAAAAGAAATTGCGTATTTCCAATTTACTAAAAAAATAATGGTTCCCAGGATTGGATATGAGCTCAGGTAGGTAGGCGATAGGCTTGCCACCTATTACATTGTGGGACTTAATATCTTCAGCTAGTCGTGGGTGCCCTGGTTGTGCATCTGCCTACTTCTTCGGCGATATGGACGTGAAGATAGCTTTTTTAAATGATCCAGTTTTAATGGGCTTAAATTATACATTTATCTTTTTTTTTTTACTTACAGTCTGTGCCACTGAAGCCGAACCAGTTGCAGGTTGGATAGATTCTCCGGCAGGCGCGACACTTCTGATGTCATTTATTGGCAAAGGTTTCAATCGTGTAGTGTTATGTGACCCTAAAACAAACATTGATATAATACCCGCAGACTATACTGTGAATCTTATTATTGTAGCAGCTGCTAAAGGCATTTGGTAAGTATGGTGCAAATCATTATAACTTCACAGTACCAACACAATGTAAACGTATTATTTTTAAGTAACTTTTAACTTAATATGGTGTAAAAATACGAGAGCACAATCTGTCATTTCCAATTGCTGAGGAGCTAATGAATGAATGAATAAATGAATACAGTTTATTATGCACCAAAATTTACAAAATAATACACACTCTTTTACTTATAATATTTGAGTGTTAATAATCCATTATTACTGTGTTCAAGAGCATCTAAAGTGACGTATCCGATTCCAAATTCCAATTTTCATGAAATCGAAATTCAAGAGTAACCCTACAGATTTTTTATAAAGTTGTAAGGTTTCCACCAGGTTTAGTATTTAATCAGTTTTATTTTTGTGTAGCAGTGCAAAGTATGCGTAATAAATGATACATATACCTACTGTATATGTATCCTTTATTAGTAGTATACCTATAAACTTGCATGTGTTTGGCAGTATTCTCTTTGGTGTTTGGGTCCATGTTCACTACAGTACCGATTCAGCTATTTATTCTTGCTGCTATAATGACTGTCATGTTCCAGTACTGATGGTAGTAGAGTCGGTAGACTTGCACATCATCATCATAATTTCAGCCATAGGACGTCCACTGCTGAACATAGGCCAGACTTGCACAATAGGTCTAATGTCCCGGCCGTAGGACAGCAAAGCACGTGTAGCACGCAGTATACACCACGGTTGTCTGTTATAATAAACACTCGTTAAACACATGTTATTTACTAAACAATGTCTAAAATTTGGTTCTCAACCAATAACATGACAACCAATGACAATGACGTGGTAGCTGTCGTCTATATGTAGCATGTTATGGATTGGATGTTTAGACAGTCTTTAGTTAAACAAGCGTTTAATTTTTTTTATGATAGGTAGGTTACTATTTTTAACGGTCTTAAAAATATCTTACCACAAGGCTCGGGTTCGATTCCATTCGCAGGAAATTTATGATAAACTAGGATGTCTGTCTGAGTCTTGGTGTACATTTAACTTAGTACAGTATCTTTTTAAGAATACTAGTGGTCGCCCATTGGTCAAAATTCGACCATAATAAATTTTAATATCTTATTGGTAAGAACGCCATCTTCATTTTTCAAGACCAATTACTTTGTTTCCAAACTTTTTAGCGCGCCATCTGTGATCTTTTATCGTTATCATCAATATATTTGTTTGTGTGTGTCAAATGCATGGTAGTGTGGGTAGTTTATTGATTTAAGGTACTTTATAAGCATTATTATTGAAAAATATTAGCGTACTGCACTTCTTTTACACATAAACTATAAGTGTGCTAAATTTTATGCTCCTGCGTCCGCGTAATTTTCGTAAAAATGTGTCCAAAGTTTTGGGATCACGTATACGTCATATAAAATTATATTGGTATTATTGAATGATCTTCATTACCACAGTATATAATTTGCTTACTTTGAGATTAGAAGATTTTTTGTTATTTGACCAGACATAATATTTTTTTTTCATGTTCTTCGTTTTTCATTCATTTGCAGTCCTCACAAAGTGAAAGTGTTTCACTCCAGCATCAGCGTAGTTAATCCAATAACTTTCGGAAGACTAATTGAAATTTTACTTATTGATGCTCGGGAAAAGAAATGGAGTAAGTTGAATAATCTTAAAATTAAAAATGTTCCATGAAACTCCGACAAAACCTATTTGTAATGTAGCTAGGAATCATCCCGATCATGTCAGCTTGCAAATGAAAAAAGCCGCATCGAAATCTATTCATCATTTCAAGTCATGATACCACTGACAGACACCGTTATTTAGGAGCTACGTTGCCACAGACAAACACACATGCACACAAGAACATGTCAAATTTACTACACGTTTTTTTAAATACGTATCTTTTTAATTATGATCAATCAGTTACGTTCTTGTTCGGGTCCTAGTCATAAAGGCCTCGTGTTTAAAAAATATGAACCGATCTAGTTAAGGCGAAACTAATGAGTGCAAACTAGATGGGTTTGCCAGTAGCCATTCCAGGGGTTAGATCTCCTTTCTTATTTTCGAGCTCTATTATTAGATAAGTATTCGTTAGTGTTTTAATTTTTAGGACTCATATACATGCGAAAGTGATATAAATACCCATAGTGCGTCTATTATAAATTTCACTGCCACACATACAACAAACGCATTGACAAGTCAAACTTATAACACTGCTCGTTTTGCGTTGGCGATTAAAAAGCAAATGCTAGATATTAGTGAAATCCTTAGGAAAAACAGTAACGCCAAAGTTACATTATATTGCTCTGTGCTGTTAAAAATAAGCTCTTTTTAATTTCCGACGGAAAAAGAGGGTGTTAGTTTGACTGATGTGTGTCTGTCTGATGTCCTTTGCATCATAATTTTGAACGGATTGAACGATTTTGATGCGGTTTTTTTGTTTGAATGCTAAGGCGATCGAAATGGTTCTTAGCTACTTTACATGCAGGTTTTGTAGTTTTTCAAATATTTAAATTTTGGTGTTATCATTTAAGTCCTAATGTTTTTTTTGGGAATGCCTCTACTGATAATTTCCATAACAAACATAACAAATTTTTAAAATAAATTTTGTATGTTTCTAGATATCATTCCAATGTCATCAATGATATACACCAAGTCTAGATTAAAAATGAATATTATAACAGCCTGTCTTCAGAAACTTCCAGCGCATTTGGCAGATTTAGGCCTTACTCTTAAATGCAGCCAACCGAAGTAAGTATATTGCATTAAAAGTAAAAAAACGACGTGTGGCACTTGGAGAGTGCCGCGGTAAAGCTACTGCAAAAGCAGGCATGAGTCACCAGATTGCGGCGTGAAGAGGGGGATTACGCATGCGCAATAACGCCGATACAACCAATGCCATCTAGAGGCGAGTTGCTAAACTAAAAAGACAAGTGTGATCAAAGTCATTAAAAGTTCTGCTATTCATCGTTAGATGGCGGCGTGATGGAGTGTTAGATTATTTTCGTCAAGGAATTTCAGTATTCGGTCTCCACGCTTTAGGCCCGAGATAGAAGCTATGCAATAGCTTAAAAAAACTTTTTATTACTTCTGTGACTTACATAGCTTTACTTTTAGCACTTCTAGGGTCTACTAGCTTGTACAAGAAATCTAAATTAGCGATTCTATAAGTAGGTGGTCTCGTATGGTGAGTACTAGTCTGTTTGGCACGTCCATTTCGTAAAGCTTATAGATTACGCCGTTGTGACAAACCTTGTTATATTACTACCTATCTACTTTTTCATAATTAGTTATTTAGATTTTAGTTATTTAGATTATTAGATCGCCTCTGTGGTCTAGCGGTTCAGTTGTTGGACTTGACTGGGTGAGGTCCCGGGTTCGAATCCCGGGTCGGGCAACAAAAAAGAAAATTGGGTTTTTCCAATTTTCTAATAAAAAAACGTTGCTCGGGATTGGATATGTGCCCGGTTGGCGATAGGCTTGCCACCTATCACATTGTGGGACTTAGTGTCTTCGGCTAGTCGTGGGTGCCCTGGTTGTGCCTCTGCCTACCTCTTCGGGGATATGGGCGTGAAGATACTTTTATTTAGATGATAAAAGAATGCGTTACGTACACTACCTCACAGCTCGAAGATGTATCGGCCGGTGAAATGAAAATTACAGTATGAAATGGAGCGATAGCATACAGTGGTCTTAGGTCATGCGCCCTGACACGAGTTTAACATTTTTTACACGTCACAAAAAGTCCTTTATGCTGCTAAAGAAATGTTCACTTCAAGAATCCCACAAACAACAAAAATCACTGGTTTATATTATTACTAATAATAACCGACTATTAATAAGCGATATGTGGCACAACGATCTTAATGTCGTGACGTCACTTGGCTGGAATAATACGTAATCTTAATTTACAATTAGTCATTTAAAGATGGATTTAAATTTTTTCACAAATTCTTTTAGTTTTGAACAATACTATATTTAAATGATATTACATTTGCTATACCAATATCAATATCATGAAACTTTCTCAGTTATTGTGATTAGTAATGATAGAGCCTTTACCATGAGTTGCTATAGATTACGTTCGGTAAGTTACGTGTCGAAATCTATGATACTTTTGGTCTAAAAATGAGTTTCTCTAAGTTACCAATAGAGGCGCTGTTCGAAGTTCTCATACAAATAATTTACAGAGACGTTAGCGAGTATAGGAAAACTTGACAAGCCATAAACTCATGGTAAGGGCTCAGTAAGACTAATGTATTCACGTATTAGACTCGGCCGTGTCCATGACACAGCCATACCACATTTTTATATTGGTTTGAGACAGTAATTAAATAAATTGTTCCTTTTCTATTTACTTTTATAGTTAGCTCACAAACATTGTTTTGCGTTTACGTGTTAGACGTTAAGGCGGTTTTCGAAAAAAACGTTTGTTTTTTAAGATTTTTTTCAAAAGTTTATTTTCACGCCTATATCCCCGAAGGGTAGGTAGAGGCACAACCAGGGCACCCACGACTAGCCGAAGACAGTCCCACATTGTGATAGGTGGCAAGCCTATCCAACCGGGTACGTATTTAGTCCCGAGCAAATTTTTTTTATTAAAAAAGTGGTAAAAACACATTTTTTTTGTTGCCCGGCCCAGGAATCGAACCCGGGACTTTATGAAGTCAATGCCAACACCTAGACCACAGAGGCGATAAGTTTATTAGATTATGTACAATAATCTAATAAACCAAGAAACACATTGTTTTACGCTTAGTTATGAGTGTTGGACGTCAAGGAGGTTTTCAAAAAACGTTTATTCATGTAAAATAAAATTTAATTGTATATTTTTTATGTACATTTAAAAATAAAAATGTTATTAAAGTTTGCGCCACACTAAACGTTCGTTACACAATTATACGAATACGAATAAATGTATAGGGCTGTCAAAAGTTGTTAGGCCTGGGCAAAGCAAGCATCGTAACAGCCTATTTTTTATATGAGAGGTCAACGAGCAAGCCCATAGCTCTCCTGATGGTAAGAGATAACCGTGACCTGATCCAGTGGTCGGGATGTAAGGCCTATTGTGTAAGTGTACAGGCTACCCAACCCCCCAGGCCAAAACATGACAGAATCATTAAAAGAAGTAGGATAGGTAAAACGGTGGATCCCTACCCGGGCAAGATGTACAGCACTTTAACACCAATGATAAAATCTATATATTTTAACAAATGCCCGGTTCCTGTAATCAACGAAATGTAATCCGTAGGCTTAACAATTCGTAGTTAGCGCAAAAGTAACGGAGCGTTACTCATATTTTCAAAAAATGTTCAGAGATGACTGTCGAAAACGAGCAACCGTTGTTAGCAATCTACCATTCGTACAAATATTACCATACGTAGTCAAAACGACTCGTTTCTTGAATATAAGAACCGGGCATAAACGACATTATTTGTAGTGTTTCTCATTTTTTATCCGTTCAATAATTTAATGTTTCCAAATACTTTGTTACAGATACGTCAGTATGTTGGATAAGGTGCTTTTAGTACGGACGCTGCTGGAGTTTTTTACGGTTAATAGTTGGAATATACATGCTTCGAAGGCACAAGTCCTTTACTCTGCACTGTCTGATTCAGATAAAAAGACGTTTCCTTGTGATCCACGCTGCATTGAGTGGAGTAAATACATACCTGTTTATATTGACGGATTCAGACGCCATCTTAAATTATGATACTAAAAACCTCCTCGTTGGTCGAGGGGTTAACGACTAGCACGCATAACTCCCGCAAAGTCCCGCGAACAAACGAGAAGCTTGTGTTCAATTTCCGACGAGAGATTTGTGTGATGAAAATGTCTGTATTTCCAGTTCTGTATGTTTGATAAATTTATTTCTGTATCTATTTAAGTATTTCTATGTATTAGTATCGTTGCTTATACCAATGACATATGCCTACAATTTGCTTACTTTGGGGATAGATCAATTTGTGTAATTTGTTCAGAGTTATTTATTTATTTATATATATGAATAAACATGCACTCACTTCTGTAGTGTAATCCGGTGTCGGACTTGCCTGCTTGAGGTCCCGGGTTCGATCCACGGGTGAGGCAACAAAAATATAGAAAATGTGTATGTGTGTATTCTGGGATTTAGTGTCTTCGGCTAGTCGTGGGTTCCCTGATGCATGCATTATGTGTAAGCGAGTACATAAGTCTCATTTTACTGTGACACAAGGGAACGTATCCACTACCCATAAATATTCTGCTACGTATTTTGAACCCCCCCCCCCCGCTTTAGTGAACACCCACAGTTGAACCTACTATTAGTGTTGCTATTAATGATGCACGATTTTTAATCACTTTGCTTAAAAAAATAAGTAATTTGGCGTTCAATAATTCACATAAGTTTTACTTTTCAGAATTCCTAACTTAAAAAATTAATTAAAAGATTTTCGAAACTTTTAACGAAATATTTCACCTATAAATAAAAAAAAATATTGCCAACTTCCCTTGGCTATATTTAACGTACTTAATTCAATAAGAAGGGTGTCCTTTCGCACCAATTTGATGTGGTTTTGTCAACCGCCTCTGTGGTCTAGCAGTCCGGCGTCGGACATGACTTCTTGAGGTCCCGGGTGGTTGGTTGGTGTTGGGGGTTGGTGGGGCAACAGTAAAATAAAATAATGTACATTTTCAATTTTCTTATAAAAGATTACGTTGCCCAGGACTGGATCTGTGCTCCGTTGGTGATAGGCTTGCCATATATCACATTGTGGGACTTAGTGTCTTCGGCTAGTTGTACCTCTGCCTAACGCTTCTTGGATATGGGCGCGAAGATAATTTATTTTACTAGTCATATTTTTTTGTCTTGTATTAAAAATTAACAGTATTTCCCACTTTTTTCTGTGTTTCTTTGCACATATGACAAAACTTAAGTATGAAACGAACGAGGAAAGACCAAACTTACCTCTTGTAAAATATGTATTTCTGAATCTGCCCATTAAAGATACGAAATCAAGAAAATATAGTGTACAAAAAAAATGTGTGTGTACTTATGTACACGCGTTAGAAGTTATACTTCTTCGGCGTAATAAGATAAAAATCTTTTTAAAAACTAAAATGTTATCTATAGCTAACTTCATAGCTAACTTTATCATGTCAGCCATATCGTGACGGTGTGCGCGCGCATCGTAAAAATTTACCCTCATCATTTTTTCCTAACGCGCCAAAAGAAGTATAGCTTCAAAAATAAACTAAAAGTTATGTTATATCATATACACACATATAAGACAAAAAGAGCTAACGCTATTGTAAAGTGTGATTTAAAATGTCTAAAATCAGGCGTTTCCAAGAGACTTGGTTTTATTTTGCAGAGAGCTTATGTCCATTTTTAATCGACTCCAAAAAGGAGGAGGTTTTCACGTCGACTGTATGTTTTTTTTTAATTTTTTTCGTATGTTTGTTACGTAATTACTCAGACAATAGCCACTCGATTTTGATAATTCTTTTTTTTAAAGATAGGTCATGAGGTGATCCCATATTGGTTTTATAAAGAGTGGACTAACGGTTTTTGAGTTATACTTCAAATGCATAAATTTTCACTTCATTTATCTTGACGACCTCATCATTGATTATTGATCATTACCATTACATTATTTAATTTTATTAGGTATTATTTCCCTCACTTTTTTATATTTAGTATCTTCACGCCCACTTCCCCGAAGTGGAATTATTAATTATGAATAAAATTCATAATAAAGAATAACGAAGAGGTAGGCAGAGGCACAACCAGGGCACCCACGACTAGCCCAAGACACTAGGTCCCACAATGTGATAGGTGGCAAGCCTATCGCCAACCAGGTACAAATGTAATCCCGAACAACATTTTTTTAAAGGAAATTGGTAAAAATCTCAATTTTCCTTTTGTTGCCCGACCCAGGATTCGAACCCAGGACCTCATGAAGTCTCAAGTCCAACACCTGGACCGCTAGACGACAGAGGCAATTTTTTTTTATATTTAGCAAATTTTACCTTTGGTTTTTCTAGTAATTTATTTAAATTTGTTTATTATATCGTTTGATGATTTTACTTTCAGGAAAAGATGAGAATTTATTTTTTATCAGGGTTACAAAAATAGATTCTTATATTTTTTATCGTTTTTAGTTAAGTTAATACTGAATATAGTTAAGTCTTGTGTGTGTAATATTCATACAGTACTATACAGTTATCTTTCTAAGTAAATGTAGTTATATATAGATAAGCAGTTAAATTTAATTTATAATTTGAAATAGTATAACAGTAAAAGTATCTACTGAATATGTATTGTTTCCAATAAAAACATTTGTAAACTTTTATACATAGTTTATTTAAAATACTATTGAAAATGGTGCAAACAGAGTACCAATAAGATCACAATTGTTGGTGGAGATTGCCATGATATTCCTTGTTGCAAATACTTAACGAATCTTTAAGGCTGTGTATGATTTTAAATAAACTGGCAATAAGATAAACCATGAAGCTATAGACTACTTTTGGAGTTAACATTCCTAACAAAGAACTGATGTCATTTCCAAATATTGCTGACTTTCTCTAATGTACCCATAGATTTAGTATGTACAAGATCAACAAAGCGTGGGAGAGAGAAGTCCTTATCAGGTACAAATTGCCTTAGAGGAACAGAGAGAGAGAGTCAGGTACCTATGTGCCAATATTTACGCGAGTAAGAGTTCATAGTATTCCTGTCATAGTGCGTCGCTGTGAATTTTGTGAATAATTTCATAATCTTACTATTTAAATGGAATAAAATATAAAGGCAATTACGATGTCGTGTTCTGTAAGCGCTTGTGATGTTACAAAACGTTACAATCCTAATAAATACACATTTCCTAGGTAAATACAACTTTGACATAAGAATATTTAGAACTGCGTTTTGTTAGTTTTTTTGCTACTAACCTGCTCAGTAGAGGACTTTTACAATATATTTATTTGCATTGTTTTATTTATAATAGTATTTTGTACCCTTAAAAGACATAAGCAAAGATATTATTTAAAATAATAAATTGTTTGTTTACGCTAGGGCTTGACAACGCGGTGACGTCCTAAATATCGATGAATGTCAACCAAAGAGTATAAACACTC
>NJDC01002092.1:92202-123957 GCA_002245475.1 Calephelis virginiensis | reverse complement strand
TTTCATAATATAGTAGACGTACGGTAATACATTACATACGAACGTTGTACGCATTAGATGTACAAAATTTTAAGATGTAATTAAACGGTACTTATCTGGGTATATTTTAGCTCTGCTGCAGACTACGACACTTATAGGGATGTTCTACACAGGCACGTTATTTGTTTTAAATAATCTCAAAATAAAAATGTTCGATGAACCCCCGACAAAACCTTTATGTATCGTAGACAAGAATCACCTCGATTACGTTAGCTTTCTAACCAAAATATCCGGTCAAACCGTTCAAAACATTGCCACAGACATACGTACATACGTTTTCTGCCAGGGTTTAATAAAACCCCTCATTTAGGTTCGGGTGTTGAAACGACGCATCACAATTGTTTGGGAGCTACGATGCTATATACAAATATACATACACACACAAACAACCCAAACTTATAACACTTCTCTTTTATGATGTGCTTGAAAATACTGCAAAGCTTACAAAACATGCATAGTACCGTAACTTTAAAACTATGATCTATCATCCATCTTACTTTAAATTCATCAGCTCCCTTTCATTAAGTCATCGTCATCAGTAAATATAAATAGATCTAGCAAAGGCACCTCAAATGAGTCCAAACTCGATGGTTTTACCAGTAGGCATTCCAGGATTACGTCTCCTATATTGGAGCTCCATCATCGGATCAGCTCAGTTGGGCCCGCATTCGTTAGTGTTTTAATTGTAAGTTTAAAAGTGTTATAAATACCTATTATACGTCAGATATAAATTTTGATGCTTGGAAACGAGCTAATGAGCTTCAACTCCTGAACAGATCTCCAATAATGACAGATGAGAACTATCTCAATAACGTCAGTCCTCAAGTTTGTGTTTTAGATGAACTGCAAAGATAACATTTTGTAGATGCATGTGAAAAGTAGTAAACACCTGTCTAACGTATCAGCGTAATATAAAACCGTAGGTGACTCCTGGTAATCTTCGTTGTATTAAAAAAAGAAATAATCTACAAAACAAGTTGATAAGTGACCCGTCAAATGAGATTTTATGTATTACCTACAAAAGATACCGTAATGTTTGTAATAAATTATAAAAAAACTTAAAATTAAATATAAAAAAAAACTAATGAGTAAGTCAACAAATAACACGAAACAACTTTGGAATACAATAAAACAATTACAAACATAAAATATCATAAAACTTTAAACACAGATTTATTAAATATAAAAACTGCCTCTATTCAATCAGTTAACTACTCGTATATTAATGATTATTTTGCACAGGGAAAAAACTCGCTGAAAACTTACAAAATAATGCAAATATTTTATTTCGTTATAAATCAATACCAGAGGTATCATCTTCTTTTGTTCTTCTAGATACCGATTCGGTAGAAGTAGATCTTGTTATTTCTAGACTTAAGTCGGAACGTGCACCAAGGTGGGATAATATCTGTACCAAGATTTTAAAACTTTTAAAAAATATTCTTGTTCCTATAATAACTCATCTAGCTAATCTTTGTTTTCAAAAAGGAGTATTTCCTATGCCCTTAAAAAATCCTTGATTATCCCAGTTTATAAAGGTGGACCCCAAAACGTCATTAACAACTATAGGCCTATTTCTGTAATACCCGTCATTTCTAAAATTATCGAAAAATTGATTAACGTTCGTCTTATTGGGTACTTTGAACATTTTAAAATCATTTCAAATAATCAGTTTGGTTTTAGGCGTGGCAAATCTACGGAAGATGCTATTTCATCCTTGACATCTTTAATAATAGAGCAATAAGATCAGAAGAAAAATTGTTTGTCTGTATTCTTGGATTTGAAAAAGGCCTTTGACATTGTCTCAATCTCCTGTTTAATAAAAAAACTTGAGGCCGTAGGTATAAGAGGCACCTTTTTAAAATTATTTAAAGATTATCCAAGAGACCGAAAACAACTTGTAAAAATTGATAACTATATAAGTACCGAGTCTTACATTTATTTTGGGGTTCCTCTGGGCAGCGTACTTGTTCCCACATTGTTTTTAATCTATATTAATTGTTTGCTTAAAATAAATGCGGATGACACTGCACTAGTCTTCGCAGGTTCAACCTGAAAGAATGTCTTCGAGAATGCCGAACTGGGAATTTCTAAAATGTAAATGTTTTAGAGTTCTACTGCATATGTCATTGTTATGAATAAAAGTTTCTAAGGGAATTGTGTTATTCTGAATTTAACGCGATCGAAACCGTAGGTAAAAGCTCTATTATACGTTATACGTTCGTATAACGTATAATAGAGCGTAATAGAATAAACGTATATATTTGTAAGTAGTAAACGAAACTTATGGCTTGAACTTGGTACATTTCTTTTAAAACACTTTCTTTTCTTCATATCAAAAATTTCGTCACTGTCACTGTCAGCCTGTTGTATGATTTTGTTTTCAATAATCTCATTTTTTTGTGTATTAGTCATTGTTTCGAAGTTTCGTGTGAATGAAAACGAGAGCTAACTCGCCTCGATAGCACACACAACACTAAACGGCGGAGCGCGGTCAGTGCTGCAACGGGTAGCCGGCGACCTATGGGGACGGTAGGCTTAAATAGGCCTGTTGCAGCACTAAGATGATGTTTTTTACTGTCAGTACGTGGTAGGTCGGAAAGAGCCTACCGTTATATTTTGATAGGAAAACCTACAATTTTGACTACGAGATGAAATATATTTTTGTCTCTGTCGAACTCATACAAATACCTGAGATGCTCGTTCTGCACTGGTGGGAGGGACACAGTTTTGTTCCCTCGCACTAGGCGGAAGTACCGCAGTAGGTCGAAATAGGCCGATTCCGCAGTAAACGTGTTAAACACAGTTGAGGAAGCAAATCAACCACTAGCGTATTAACTTGACATGTCCAGAACGTAGTATATACATCCTCTAGTACAGTCCTGGGCGCAATTAAAGATAAATGAGCACTCCCAGACGATATCAGGAATCTAATTAGATGTAAAATGCAGTGAATGTACGTGAATATACGAACGGATGCTGGGATAGATTTCTCAGCGAGATTTCGCCACTTCTCGTGGCCGAGTAGCCAGTGGCGAGAGCTCTCAAAAACGATCCAAAAGTAGATATCCCTGCGCTAGTCACATCAAATTTATCTTCTTCGTTTGACGTTGCCGACAAACGTAGTAAACGTTACAATGAATTTATTCTATAACGATATACCTATATTTTTTATATAACTAAACATTATTAGAACAATATTTCCTTTTTTCGCTACTTACTTAATTATATATTAACAATGCAAAGAAAAATTAAACAATTAATAATAGGTATATGCACGACGACGACGACGACGCACGACCATCGTTTGAAATACCGATATTTTTGGAAACCGGTAGTAATGGCCTTGAAGCAATATCGATACCATAGGCGTTGCCTGTACTGTTTGTACCAGTACCGGACTTAGTACCTGTACTACTGGTTTAAGGGTTTTATAGTGGTACTAGTTCAAAAATACCGATACAAGAAAATATATTACGCAGCATTTTTTTCATCAATCGAACACATCTCTGTTCCTTCGTGAGAGATTAAAATAATACCGATACCTGATAACGAAAATTGGCGACGTCGCACTTGTATTTAACGGGTACCTTAACTGGATACTAGTTTTTTCGGTATTAGTACCGGTACTTGTTAGATACCGGTATTGGGTCGGTACCGGTATACGAAGTACCGGTACCCATTTTGGAACCGGTATCCAGTTATCGAAATGGTAAGAACCACTAATTACCGGTACAGAACCTGTATTTTTGGCACCGGTTCCAAGCCTTGCGCACGACTAACTGCTGCCTGCTAATAGAGTATTTATTGTCTTTACAGAAACCTGTTAGATCGTATACAATTAGAGTTCAACTGACCATCCGAGACGGCAAGTGGCGAGCCGAAGTTGCAGACACGATATTACAGACAGAGACGGTTTCTGAGACTCTTGACAGCACTTTCAGATAACATACGAGCTATTTGATCGTGGAATGTCAACCATCCCCGGGTCCATCTACATGTCCGAACCAGCGGAGCATGCCCTTTCTCATTTTACCACCATTACTTTCCTCTTCGTTTGTCGAAAACTGTTGACCTCCCAAATGCTTTTTTAGATTAAGGAACACAAAGAAGACAGATCAGGCGAATAAGGTGGATGCGGCAGTTCGAAGCCACAATTGTGGATTTTAGCCATTGCATAGATGCGTGAACACGGAATCTTAATGAAACAGGACAGTTCTACTGTGCATTCCTGGACGTTTTTCTTTTATTTCCTCTCGTAAACGACGTAGTAAGGCAGAGTAGAAATCAGAGTTTATTATGTGACCTCTTTTAAGATAATCAATCAAAATCACACCCTTCGAGTTCCAAAAAAACTGAAGCCATTACCTTATTTGCCGACAAATAAGAAAATGGCTTCAGTTTGCTGCCTTAGCCTTTTTAGGGGTGTTGAATCAGGTCTTCTCTACTGTTTTGATTGTTGTTTTGTTTTTAGAGTACAGTGATGAACCCATTTCGTCCACTGTAAAATCGATGCAGATGATAAAAAAAATCATTTGCATCGACTTCAAATAACTCCAAACAGTCACGTTAAATAGTCAATCTCGTCCTTTTTTATTTAACTGAAAGAGAAGGTTCCATTTCTCGTAGACCTGTTTCATATCGCTAGGGTAAAACACAAAACTTAGCCTAATTCCAGGTTATGTGTGCTACTTATACCATTGATTTTTAGCCCAAAACGTTACTTATTTCATCATTACAAATCATTAATACCTATTCAAGACATAAAAAACTGAAAATGTAATTCGTAAAACATAGACACTAAAAAATCATACCTATAAAAATCTGTAAGATCCTATTCTAGTATATAAACATCACTATTTCGTATATAAGTCAAGAAAATACGTTATATACATTATATTAAAGCAGCTAAAAACATGTAACTTTACAGAGCTATATCGTATTCATTTAGGGACTTATCCGTATTGATCATACATGTACATACTTAATACACGTTGCTTTGTCGGGCAACAGCTCTACTAAGCAGTCGCGTAACACAACTCGTAGATGCGTTGTGGAAACCCAATTAGTTGACTATGATATTTGGAGTTCATAAGAGATTCCTATAATCTCGGCTATCTCTCTAATTTTTAATCTGACCCATTGTTAAATCAATTTTTTTTTGATATTTTCGTCAGTAGTGGACGTCGAAGGTCTTCCAGATCGGAGTTCATTTTTCACAATCTCTATGCAACGCCTGAATTCTGCTATCCATTTTTTGACCGACGAATAAGTCAGAGCAGAATCCCCTAGTATACTGATCATATTACCATGGATGGCTTTCGGTGATAGCTCCTTCTTATATGGAGGTACTTAATGACGGCACACTGTTCGGTTTTCTAAATTTGCAGAAAATATGTCCGATTGCTTTTTAAAATAACATATAAAATCACAACTCGTTTCAAACTTCACGCAATTAACTACTCAGAATTGAATTTAATAATGTGGGTAGATTTAATTTTTAGAATTGAATGGATCTGTGTTAAGCTGAGTACTTTTTAATCCATCTATGAGGGTATGGTATGAGTAAAGAGCGGTTATTTTAAAATTATAAACTAGCTCCAATTTTGTTAAATATATATTTAAAAAATATATTTTTGTTTAAAGGCTCATTTCAATTCAGAATATTTAAATGTTTTTTAGATTCAAAGAATCTTTGAAAATGTAGGTACTCGTAAACGAGTGAATATCACTCATCATCTATCAATAAACGTACATATTTCCTGATGGCAAGAAATTCACGCCGTCTAGAGACACCAAAATGTGGTAATGGTGCGTTGTCAACCTGAGGCCAGGATGTTAGGCCTCGAACAAAAGTAAGTTTACCGGCTACCTTAACCTCCGAACCGGAGCGCGTCATGACGTTATGGTGGTAGGAATAAGTAAGGCGGAGCACCAATCCGGGGGAGTCGCTGCCACACTCTACCAGCTAGTAAAATGCAAAAACCGACTTCAATTTTAATAAAGTAATGACACCACCTCGGAAGTACGACCTTTCTGATAAAAAAAAATTGATTTATTTTCTTGTTTTCCTTTTTTGTTTGAATTTTTTGAAGTCAGTTTAAATGTCTTGTGTATGAAAGAAGTTATTATTTTTACAATTAACTTAGTATAAAGTTAAACTTTGAAATAAAAATAAAAATTAGGTGAAGATAAATAAAAATTGAAAGCGTTGGTTCTGTACAAAAATCTTTTAGCCATCTGTCAAAGGACTTCAGAAAACGTAAGGATGGCGGGGACACGTAGGTAAATAAGTCTCCCTCGATTTACTTGTTTTTGACAAAATAGTGTCGGTGCTTCTTATTGTCGTGTTTCGTTTGTAGAGACATTTACATCAACCTTATATTTGCAATACACTTTTTAACCGACTCATTAAAGGTAACCTCCAACTTTCTCCATTCCTCTAACGCAGGTAATTATTCCGAGGAGGTTTCATATAAATTTGATCACTATCGAACTAGTTTCATACATTATTTAATTAACTATTTATGAATAGTTAAGTATAACTCGAAACCAAACCTCGAAATCTGGGATCATCTCTAAATCATAACCTTTTTTTCGAAAAAAACAGGGATCAAATCGCTTAGCTTATTTCATATATATATTTACATATTAGCAGCCAAGTGCGAGCCGGACTTGCCCATGAAGGGTTCCGTAGCAGCAAGTAACATAATATAAAAGTTCTCGGAGTTCATACACATAGTTGTGGTTTATAATTTATAAGGCGTGTACGCTAACCTCGCGGCTAACGAGGTGGTCCTAATGAAATTAGTGCGATTACTGTTTTTGACATGTATTCTTGTTATCAGCGCAATGAAATAGATATCGTAAGAAAATCATCAGGAAATAAATCTGCTTGTTTCATATTTAAGAAACTCAAACTAGTGGAGTGCTGTGGATCAATTCGACCAAGTAGGGATCCAAGCTTAAAATATTGTATGAGGTATAGTTAATGAAATAAAAATGCGGGACCTTAAAAATAGCAATAAAATCCCATGCTTCTTTCATGTTGAACGATGTAAAAGAGAAATTAATTTATGATATTAATGTGTTTAGAGACAGCCGTAAATTTGTTGCATTGTGTAAACCAGACACTTTTCCGGTTAGATCGCTCGCTTTACACATTGTCTACTGCCTGTGTATAAATTGTAAGAGAAAAGGTATTTATAAATTACTTATTTAAATGTTTTAAAATAATTCAAGATTTTCAGTAATGTATGTTCTATTATCATTACATAATTAAGGGATTGGAGATTTTCCTGGTTTTTTAATTGTTGATTTGACCATCTATCAAATTGTGGGACTTCCAGTCTTTGGCTAATCGTGGGTACCTTGATTGTATCTCTGCCTACCTATTCGGGATACGGGTGTAAAAACACTTTTTTTAATTTAAGTACATCTGAACTTCAAATCAGAATTTCAAATCTCAAACGAAAGTTGTAAAGTTCTTTCTTTCTTAAGCTTTTAGCATTCGCGGTAGCATTTTGCCATTACTCAAGTAGAAATTTGCATAAAATTTACCAAAATCGGGATTTTTATTTATAATTATAATTAGTCATAAGTAGTCAATAACTCATGTCAGAGTCTTGGGTAAAGCGGTACCCTCATCACTCAAGCTCATATAGTGAGATTTGGTGGCAGCGAGGAAATATACGATACGCTAATTTCTTCACGATTATTTCATTTGTGTACTTTCACGGAACAAAATGCCATTAAAATTAACTAATTTCACTCAATATAAACAAGAAATTCAACAATTATTATAAAATTATTCAAACATCTCTTCTTTCGATGGCGCCAAAACTCTTCTTTCTGTTTATTGTCGGTTAAAAAATAGATTAAGATAATTAATCGACTTTAAAATAAGAAGGAGGTTATATATCAGATAGCCTATTTCTCCGTCTCCTAAAAAATTTTTATTTGAAACAACTTTTTAAATGGACAAACAGAAATAAACGTAAAGAAATATTTTGGTATATGCATCGTATATACTCGTACATTCAAATGCATGTAGTAAGAAGCGATTATTTTAATTCTAGCTTTCCGCCCACGGCTTCGTCCGCGTGGAATTTTTAAGGGAGTATTTAATCGTGATAAAACGTATTCTTTTACCCAAGTTAGCTCATACCCTGTCTGTATACCAAATTTCATCAAAATCCGTTCAATCAAAACATCCAAACATCCAAACACAGAAACTTTCACATTTATAATATGATTACAGACACTACCGTCTCAAATTCCTTGTGTAGTTTGTTTTCGCTTTTAACAATATGCTTACTATCTTGTGTAGAAAATTTGTACTTAAAGACAAGGTAATTAAGAGTTTTTTCTTTCTTATGAAAACAATAGTAAAGTAAGTTAATTATCATTGTTGCATGTTTTATTATCATTGAAAAACTAGATAAAGTTATTAGCAATGATTGTGCTAGGTACAAGGCTATTTTAAGATGTTAATTAAATGTTGGTAAGTAAGTTTTGAATGGCATTTAAAGGCTGGATTAGAAAAAAATCCTTTAGATAAAAGACGCTAATGATGCGTTGCCAACCTTAAGCTGGGTATGTTTGGATAGATAGGGATTGACGAGAGATCTGACCGGATGACAATGGCAAGTGTTGTAATTGTGGCAGGATCAGGAAAGTGGGTTGTTTTAATGAGGTCAGAGTTCATCTCTCCCGAATGAAAACTCACATGGTCCGGTTGACTAACGCCTGCTGCTACTTACAGGGCTATTGACTAAAACGGAAGCTTGTCTTTTTGAGCTGTCTGTTGAGCCAAATGGCCTAAATTCTTCAATGGAGTGAAATTCCGGATCTACAAGAAATGAAAGTTACGACGTTTTCCATCTAACCGACTTAAAAAAAGTAGAAGGAATATATTTCTTCGATTCCCATATTTTTTTTAGTAATCGATTTCTCTGAAATTTCTGAACCGATTTTAAAAATTCTTCTTTTTTATGTTTTTTATGATATTGGAAGGCAAACAAGCAGAATGATTTCCTGATGGTAAGAAATTCACGCGGCCTAGAGACACCAAAGGGGGTGACTATGCCTAGGCAACCTGAGGCTGGGATTAACTAACGTCCCGAGCAAAATTAAGTATACCTTACCCTAGCAACCTCCATATCTGAAAGAGTGCACTTTTGAGATGGCCCTTTTGCCACCAAGTCTGGATCTCATGATGGAATCCCAGTTTTTTTTGTGTACGTAGATTGAAATCGATGTCGGTTTTAGTAGTATTATTGCATTTAAATCAAGTGAAGAAGTAAGCTAAAACACTGTTCTCATGACTTTATTTATTTGTCACCTCTGTGGTCTAGCGGTCCAGGGGTTGGACTTGAAATGCATGAGGTCTCGGGTTCGATTCCCGGGTCTGGCAACAAAACGAAAATTTGGTTTTTTCATTTTCTAATAGAAAGGAAAACGCTGTTCGAGATTGGATATGTGTCAGTTGGCGATAGCCACTTGCCACCTATCACATTGTGGGAATTAGTGTCTTCGGTTAGTCGTTAATGGCTTTGGTGTTCCCCTGCCTACCTCTTTGGGGATATGGGTGTAAGATAATTTTTATTTACAGTAAAAGCATCAAATAGGAAAACTCCAAAAGATAAACATGTATCAGTCAGTGCCAGATTTTTATGATGGGAAATCTGTCTTCATCACGGGCAGTACGGGCTTCTTGGGAAAGGTAATTTGAATAACATATTATTTTATGTTACGAAATAACCAGAAAAAGGTGGCATTCCTGATGGTAAGAGATAACAGTCAAGAAGCCAGAGAAGCTATTAGTGTGTCGATATCTCGTTTCAAGGATATTATACCAAGTGTGTCTAAGGATCTACCGTGAAGTCAACCTATTAGTCTATTGACTAGCATACAGTACGTATGACACGACTTGACAGCGACGAGCAATGACTCTAAGGCAGCAGGAATAGGTAAGGCAGTAAGTTGTTTCTGAATCCGAAGTTTTTAAGAGTAGAGACAAACGGTCTAGAACCTTTAGTCTCTTTAGAGTCGTAGAATCTTTGTGTGTGATCTACCGTCTTCATAATATATATTCAAAACAACAACCAAAAAAACATCTTGCACTTCACAGCATTGAGGCTTTCCACACTTTGACCACATTTTGATGCTTGACCATCCGGAACTATGACGAAAGTTCTTGAAATTTCTGAAACATATCAAAGCTATCAAAGTAACGCCATTCTCCTCCTCCTTAGAACTTGTCTCCAGAACCGCATCTCTAAGACTTCTATTTCTGACGTGACAACGTCTTATAATTCGATGGAGCCGGCTGCACGCACCAAAAAACATGACTCATACGGCGTTCCATTTAAGGCTTGAAGTGCAAGCGAGAGCGCGGAACGAGCGACAAAGAGACCCAATCATTCTTATGACGTTGTCATGTTCAACTTTCATATTATGTAAACCGACTTTACAGATGCAGAAGCGGTTGTCCGTTTTTTTTTGTAATCCTGTAGTCTTAAAGACATATTTCTCAATAAAGGTTGGGAAAACAAGAAATGGAAAAACAAGTTTAACTTTTATAATAAATCTTATAGTTTTTTATCGTGTTTTAAAATGTATAAAAATAGTCATTAGTACATCACATAAAAACACGAATATAATAAACTTCAATGCAAATGTAGAAGTCATTTGAATTTTATTTTATTTTGAATGTATTGCATTGGTTTGACGCCTGTGTACCTACAACACAATATTCATAATTATAAATCAACTTCGTAGCTCAAGATTATGATGAACCAGACCTTCGACATGTTTTGTAAGATGAAAGTTAAATTTTTCGAATATAATAAAACATGGGACTGCAATTAAAGGATAATGTGGACTTAGCAGTTATGACATTTCAAAAGCATGTTAATTAAATGCTTTATTTTACATGTCGAAATAATCTCATAAGATTATGAGACTTCACATAATATGTTGTGATAATTAAAGAAGACTTTTTTATACTAAAATTCTATATGATTCATCATATACTAATAATAAAACCTTAGTAAACCTAGGTGCTTTGTTTACCTTGGTAATTAATTACTTTGTAATTAATTAATTACTGACGTCATTTTATGCAAATGCGATTTAAAACATCACAATAAAATAAAAACATGAGAATAAAATAAAAACCGGCCAAATGCGAGTCGGACTCGGACTAACAAAGGGTTCCGTACTATCATCTATATTATTAATAATTAGGGTTGTTGTATGGGAGCCCCCCTTAATATTTCATTTTTTTTAAATTATTAGTACTTCTTGTTATAGCGGCAACGGAAATGCATTGTGAAAATTTCAGGTTTCTAGCTATAACGGATTATGAGATGCAGCCTGGAGACAGACTGGCAGACAGACTGCGGAGGCTTAGTAATATCCGTTAATAGCCGTTTTTATCCTTAGTGTACGGAACCCTAAAAATGATTAGGTTGTAAAATAACATGAATAATTATGAGATACCTGCTCTTTTTCCTGCGATTTCGTCAGAGTACGTATAGAACAGTAACGATTTTCGTTTGAACTTTTAGCCCCAATTGTGGCCCTATGAGAGCTATGTGCGTATCAAATACTATCGAAATCAGTTCACCGGTTTAACCGTGAAAGTGCAACAGACAGAAAGACAGACAGACTTTCACATTTATGGATTATCCGGTAAATATCATAAGAGTTATACGGCAATAAGAAAAACAGCCCTATTAATTTTCAAGCCTGTTTAGCAAAAGCCAAGCTGTAGGTACCTATTGTGTCAATAACTTGAAAGAGTCTCAAGCATAAAACTTTAGCCAGATGGTTTGAAAATTAAAAGTTACCTATTGCGTCTTATTGCCATATATTGTAATGGTAATTGCCAACTTGACAACTGTATTGGAAGTATTATTATACGTAAGACTTGCTGAATTACCCATCCACAATATCTTAACATGACAGTAGCCAAAACTGTTGTTACTCCTTATAGGGGTTCATTACTAATTAAAACATTGGTTGTAAATATTGTTTTTTTGGGTACGTAAATTTAAACCAAATTTTGATTTATTTTGAATGAAGTTTCCACTAAGGTCACCTGTTGGAATGCATGATTGGGGCGTAATTACAACCGTCTGGAAGATGCTTTACTATGTTTTCTTTTTTACAGGCTCTTTTAGAAAAGTTGTTGTACAGTTGTCAAGGAATTGATAAAATATATATTTTGATACGTGAAAAGAAAAGTATTGATCCCGAAAAAAGGGTGCAAATGATATTGGACCAACCTGTAAGTACATATTGTTTATGATTGTAAATGGTATGCTTAATAACTTATTTCCAAAATGTTTTACGTTTTAGGGAACTGAAATGTTTCGGGGAATTGTTTATATATATACGTATTTTTGGGTCGGTGTGTTTCTTAAATTAATTTCAGTATATATTCTATAACACACGATTCTTTAACACTATAATTCGCTAGCTTTGGAGCTAGATTATAGGAGCAATTTGCCCAAATAATAAAAAAAGTTATCGAAAATAGCCTCTTAAAATCTTTGCGGGCTTAGTAAGGCGAGACAATACTTCAAGGCGTCCCATCGCATGCAACTCTATGAAACGTAAATCTGGCCTCATCTGGAGTAATGTCTCTGGGCGTGGGCTCCCCAGTTCCTTACTTTTGACCGCATCCAACGTTGAGCGTCCCGAATCGTCGAAGGCCGAGTTCTATTTAATCAGTTTGGTCTTTTGACGTTACGTAGAATATGTAAGTAGAAAACACTTGAGTGAAGCTACATTTCACTCAAGCGTCTTCTTCCGCATTTATTAGGGGGAATGCTCCAAAGCAGTGTTTGGATTAATACCAGCCGCTGAGTTTCATCTTTGTGGCAATGCGTCTGTGATAATCCTGGTGTTGTAGATGTCCGTGGGCGGTATGATCTCTTACCATCAGGTGACCTACTTGCCCGTTTGCCTCCTCTTCTACATAAGCAGAAAAACTATAGTAGATACCTGAATCGTTCTGCGTCTATATGTAAAGGTTTTTACTTATTTTCCAAGAGATTTTTCATATTATTATTAATTATAATATCACAGAGATGAACGCAAACCCCGCTTATTTCGTCAGGGGTTAGCAACATTGTAAAGGCGAGTGTTTTAAAATCAGAATCAGCTCTCTGTATGTAAGTGAAATTCACACTCGCAATAATATATTTTGTTCACGATACAGTGTTCATAGATTCAATTGTTTACAGGTTTTTTCAAGAATAAGAAAAGAACGTCCTGAAGCATTTAATAAGCTTGTTTTAGTAAGTGGAGATCTATTAAAACCAAATTTTGGAATATCCGATGAAGATCTTCAGAATCTGGTAGAAAAGGTAATTTAACTAAGAAATAAAAGACATCTAACATCTATCTTTTTAAAAAAAATCCTGTTTGGTGATAAACCCACTCTTGTATGTATATTTATCACAATATTAGTAATCGTAAACTTATGTAAGAGTAGGAGTTTGTGAAATGACATGATACGGCTAACCTCTATTATTTAAATATAAGTAGCTGTTTGGCGATGCAAGGACCTATAGTGTACTACAATATTACTTTTAAATGACTCGTAACTTAATGATCCCAAAAATTAAGTACGCTAAAAATCTCTAAGCACAAAGAAATAACCAAACCACTTAGCCATATCACTACCAATATACGCGAAATCTCGTAAAATCCCTAATCTGATCAGTTTTAGATTGACTTACTCATTTAAAGATCTGACAAAACTATTATATATATAAAAATAGCATAAAACATTTATGCTATTTTTTAATCTTGCTTTCAGAGCTGATTGATTCTGTTCCTTGCTCGAGGGATTTAGTTTCTCTTTTCATTCTGTGTATTAGAGGGTTGATTTTTATTTTGAATTATTACTATTTTCCTTTGCTCTATCAACATCAATTCGGAGTTCTTTTCTTTTTTTTAAGGATTTCTAGTAGATAATATTCTTTTATTTAGTAAGCCGTCATATCCAAGTTCTTTTTATTTTTTAACAAGTTATCATTATAAGTATGATTTTAATGTTTTTAAAGTTTCTATGTAATATTTCTCAAAATTGACTTTCAATATATTGTTAATTATATCTGGGACTTTTTTTCAATAAATAGTACCTAGTATAAAACAATGGGATTTCCTGAAACTTCAAAGTGTCTTCACGGCCATATCCCCGAAGAGTTAGGCAGAGGCACAATCAGGGCACCCACGACTAGCCGAAGACACTAAGTCCCACAATGTGAGAGGTTTCAAGCCTAACGCCAACCAGGCACATATCCAATACCGAGCAACGTTTTTTTATTAGAAAATTGGAAAAGCCAAATTTTCTTTTTGTTGTGTCTCATGCAATCAAGTCCAACACCTGAACCGCTAGACAACAGAGGCGATGAAACTTCAAACAATATCTATAATACATACGATCGAATGTTATTGAAGTTCCAATAATTTAAAAACAAACTTTTAAACTAGAAAGTAATTTCCTGTTTTATTCGACTGGTCTTAGTTTTTTACGTTAATTTAAATATGATATTTATTTTGCCCTTCTGGACATTTTTTGTAATATTAATATTACACATTAATAGCATTTAGTGTTGATTAGTTAAGATTTTGGTGATTTTCAGGTAGGAGTCGTATTTCATGTAGCAGCTTGTGTGAGATTTAACATGACCTTGGAAGAGGCATTGAATGTTAACGTTGGTGGAACTGAAAGGATATTAGAACTGTGTAGAAAAATGAAACATCTGAAAGTAAGTGCAGGTTGCACATACCATAATTTTCTAAACTTAAAAAAAATATTACAAGCAGTTTTACAGACTAAATGACGAACCATTTAGGTCATGTCATAATGTACGATTTAAGGAATCAGAAAAAAATTAATTACTTGGAAAACACAAGTGGTACTTTTGCGCCTCGACACTTTTATAAACACACAGGGGGTTGATTATGTATCTCAGTTGCCAACTCAAAATGGAAAAGTGTACATCAAATGACGTCATTTGTGTTTGCTATCTCTATTTTATTTCTGTTGGTCACTGGAGATAGCAAATATAAAACACGTCATTTGACAGCTAATTGATGTACACTTTTCCATTTTAGTTGGCAACTGAGATACATAATCAGCCTCCAGATCGCAATCGTGGCCACACACTGAAGGGAGTTGTATCATCATGGCATGCATTCAATTCGAAATTCGAAAATATCTCATCCAAATTAGAAAACAATAACGAAATGTTATGTTTTTACAATTATAACCCCAATTCACGTTAGAACATTTATAAAGACAACCGACACACTGGTGTTGCTGCGCTGCTAGTAATTATCCTGAGACGAAATGTTTTTTATTATCTGTTCATTGGTTATCAAAACCAGTAAAAATGGAATTACTTGCTGTAGGCTACGATTTCGAAAATGTTTTAGATTTGGAAACTCTGACTATTTTCTCGAATGGTGGGATTACGTTAGTACGTAATCCCACCATTCGAGATTCTAATAACAGATTCCTAGAAAAAAAAAACGACGGGTTGCACTCCAGGAGTTCCGGCAGAAGTGAAAACTTGAATATTAACGCTGTGCATTTTTGATATTTTGGAATGGCTAGGGAATAATTTTGCACGAATTGCTTCAATTATCAGTGTGAGAGTACTATCATTTATGTGGTAGAATACAATATTCATTTATTGCGCTATCGTAAACAAACATGACAACACGAACATTCGCCCAAGTGCCCTGCGCCGTCTTACGAATTTTCGATCAGGACATGTGTCCTGACACGAGTCTAGAAGTTTATACCCATTCCAAAAAAAGTGCGCAACGCCGCCAAAGAAGTTTTCACTTCGAAAATCTTTTCAAATTATTAATATCAGGGTGAATTTTCAGGTGTTTGTTTATGTATCCACAACATACTCAAATGTAGATAGATCGGAGATAGAGGAAGTTGTATATCCACCTCCATGTGATTTGGAATATATCAGAAAATT
This sequence comes from Calephelis virginiensis, assembly GCA_002245475.1. Lineage (NCBI taxonomy): Eukaryota > Metazoa > Arthropoda > Insecta > Lepidoptera > Riodinidae > Calephelis > Calephelis virginiensis. Next base: position 107,899 of record NJDC01002092.1, on the reverse strand, counting down.
GATCCTGAAAGGTATAACAGAAGAGAAAGTAAAAAGTCTCATGGGTTAGTATCTTTTTTTTGCCTGTGACTACACCTTTGTTACACTTAAAAATATATAGTACACAAGATGCCCGTGATTACAACTTTGTAAAACTTTTAAATATATACAAAATCTATGTACACAAAATCTTGCACTTCTCATTTATATTTTTGATTTATAAACGCATTTTTAAAATTTCCATTGGCAAACTGTCAAAAGATTGAAATTAAATAAAAAAAAATAATTTGTGCGTGAAAAGGATGTCACAAAATTATTTAAGCATCTCAATCTCATATTCGACCACATTGAAGGAGGAAAATATTTTAATATTACATTTATTTTAGTATACAAACAATTTTTGTATTCATTTACATGTTTAATTATTAAAATACTAGCTGCTACCTGCGGCTTCGCTCGCGTTTTCACAGAAACCCAGTGTGCGATCGGGATTAAAAATAGCCTATATGTTAATCCAGGCCACAATCTATCTGTCTTCCAAATTTCAGACAAATCCGTTCAGCCATTCGAGCGTGAAAGAGTAACAAACATCCATACATACATACTTACAAACTTTCGCATTTATAATATTAATAGGATTATGTCACCATTGTGGTCTAGCAGTCCAGTTGCTGGACTTGACATCATGAGGTCCCGGGCTCAATTCCCGGGTCGTGCAAAAAAGAAATGTGGTTTTCATATTTACTTTTTAAAAAAATGTTGCCGGAATGAGATATGTACCCGGTTGGCGATAGACTTGCCACCTACCACATTGTGGGACTTATGTCTTTGGTGTCCTGGTAGTGCCTCTGCCTACCTCTTTGGGGAAATGGGCCTAAAGATACTTTTTAATAGATTTTAACATGCAAAAAAATAATAACATGCCTTCTAATAGCATAAAACATACTGTATTACAAGTGAGGTATTCATGCTTGTCTACAAGAAAATCTATGACACTTTAGTTTCTTTGAAGTTTGATATGACTCTTTCATACCATACATGTAGATTAGTTTTCGTCGCAAACATTTTTCGTAATTTTTCAGTGTTTAAAAACAAGTAGGTACTGCATTGAAATTTAGAAAATAAGACATTTTATTGCGAGACTAGCCGACCCGGCAAACATCATACTACTTGACAACGACAGCTAATAACATTTTGTATAGAGAACAATTATTATTATAGGTATTAGCATTTTCACGCTCATGTCCCCGAAGTGGTAGGCAGAGGCGCAACCAGTACATCCTCGACTAGCCAAAGACACTAAGTCCCACAATCCGATAAGTGGCAAGCCTATCGCCAACCGGGTACATATCCAATCCCGGGCAACGTTACTTTAATTAGAAAAATGAAAATATAAATTTTCTAATTTTTTTTGTCGCTCGACCTGGGGATCGAACCCGAGACCTCAAGAAGTCAAGTCCGACGCCAGACCGATAGACCACAGAGGCGATAGGATAGGGATAACAAGATGATCATTTTCATATTACAGGAAGCAAATCAAATACCTATACATTTTCAAAAGCTTTAGCAGAATCTGTTATCGCCCGAAATTCAAGTGATATACCGTCAATCATCGTTCGGCCTTCTGTTGGTAAGATACAGTTATCTTATTTCACACGCGTACAAATGTACTCACACATTACATATCCTGCTCTGTGAGTGAGATACAGAGTATAGGTTGTGACATACGGACGGACAGACAGGTAAACATATATTCATCTTGTTTATTTGTCCTATCAGTCCGTTCAGTCCATAATATTTTTTCGAAACTATAAGAACTACTCTGTTTAAACTTGGTAAGTAGATGTTTTCTGTAATCCGTGTAAAGATTTTTTTTAATAAATAAATAAATATCCCTGGACAAGTCACACAAATTGAATCTAACTCCAAAGTAAGCAAATTATATGCTTGTGTTATGGGTGTTAGTCAACGATATTAATACATAGAAATACTTAAATAGATACCAGAATATATTAAATAAACACCCAGACCCGGAAATGCAGACATCTAAATGTTCATCATACAAATGCCTACCCGACGGAATCGAACCCGAGCCTCGCGGTTAGTCGATGTGGTTAGGCGTGTATGCTAGCCACTCGACCAACGAGGCGGTCACACAAAAAAGTATAAACATTATTTTGGGGGATCCCCACGCTTGAGTTTTTTTGAAAGGGTGTTCAAAAATAATATAGAATTTTCTACTACCGTTTTTTTAAAACTGAATTGTTTGTGCGAGAGACACTTCCAAAGTAAAACGTGCCTCCTCGTGTAACTTCAAAATAAGAGAATGATAAAAATAAAACTTACATCACACTACCATGTAAACTTCCACAAAAAAAATATATTTTAACGTTTCTTCCTTCAAAGCACGCGGGGGCAGGTCACCGACTACACTTACTTGAGCAGGAAGACACGTGACAGGATTTTTTATATTATGTTCGTTGATGCCATGGAACCCTTCATGGGCGATCTGAACACCGAGTAGATGTTGCAATTAACCTCTTTTTATGATAGTGGAAGGCAAACGAGCAGACGGAGTTCCTAATGGTAAGAAATTCACGCCACCTAGAGATACTAAAGGTGGTGATGGTGCGTTGCCAACCTGAGACCAGTTTAGGCCTCGAGCAGAAGTAAGTTTACCGGCTACCTTACACGTCAACGGTAAGAACTGACATTATGGCGGCAGGTAAGGCGGTGGTACCAATCCGGGCGAGTCGCTGAGAAACTAGGATGTAACGGTGTTAGTGACGGTAAGCCTATACTCGCCTTTTACGAGTTGCTTGCCAGGAAGACAGATGGTCTATTCTGTAAAGGAGCCCGGACCAACACATTCAAACAGTTAATTTATTGAACATTTTCAGTATGCGCAAGTATAGCTGAACCTTATGAAAGTTGGCTAGATACAGCTCAAGGATTGACACAACTAGTAGCCTCAACTGGAAGAGGCATCACCCGAGTTATACTCTCTGACTATAACAACGTAATAGACCTGATACCTGTTGACTATGTCGTGAATCTTATTATTGTTGCTGCAGCGAAAGGTGTCCGGTGAGTTTCACTGATATACATTTTTATGTTCTGAGATAGCGAACAAATAAATCCTCCTAATAAAAAGACGTAGCGGCTGTCTATAGACACCATAGATGTTAATGGTGCGTTGTGATCTAATGACCAGGCTTTTAGGACGCGTTTGCTACTGTGATCTGTGCTAACTCTACCCATGAAAACACAACAATGACAAGTACATACTGATGTTATAATGGTAATACTAAGTACCAAGTCGGGCGGGCTGCTGTTCACCATTCTTCAACCTATTATCTTTAAACTTGTTTCCATGAAAAGGTTAGTAGAGGTATACGGACCCATAATTAGCAGAATGTACTTCTGCTAGCAAACCTACCGCTAAACAGACACTTATTCAGTACGTACCAAAGAGTATATAAATACTACGTAATAGTACGTACAATCGGGCATTGTACGTTGCTTTTATTGGAAAATTGAAAAACTCATTTGGTAGGGTAGCCGGCAGACTTGTCCAATAGGCTTTCCATCCTGGCCCAAGTCTAAAATTGGCTCGATCCTGGTCTAAGACTTTTACTAGCCGGAAGAGTATCGCAGCGACTCGCCCGGTTTGGTATTACCGCTTTACCTCTTCTTGCCGCCATAATGTCAGTGCTTACCGTTGACGTGTTGCGGTTCGGAGGGTAAAGTAGCTGGTAAACTTACTTTTGCTCGAGGTCTAGCATCCCGGATTCAGGTTGGCAACGCCCCATTACCACGTTTGGTGTCTCTAGGCGGTGTGAATTTCTTACCATTAGCTATAAAAAAAGCATCTTCACGCCTGTATCCCCGAAGCTGTAGGCATAGGCACAACCAGGGCACCCACGACTAGCCGAAGACACTAAGTCCCATACTGTGATAGGTGGCAGGCCTATCACCAACTGGGCACGTATCCAATCCCGAGTAACATTTTTTATTAGAAGATTGGAAAACCCAAATTTTCTTTACGTTGTCCAACCCGGGATTCGAACCCGGAACATCATGCAGTCAAGTCCAACACCTGAACCTCTAGACCACAGAGGCAATAAAAACTATAATTTTCTTTTAGTCCTGGTGACGTTGAGGTGTTTCATTCTTCTACTAGTGTCGTAAATCCAGTGACGCATGGAAAAGTTTTAGAACATTCCATTGCAGATGCTAAACGAAACAATTGGAGTAAGTACTACTAACGCTATTTTTTCAACTTTTAATAGCCTCATGATTTTAATTTGATTTTATTATATAGCTGTTACCCGCGGTTTTGCTCGTGTGGCAGTTAATATATTTGTTGATTATAGTCCATTAAAGGACTTTCATACAAACTTTCATCCCTTTTTTCACTTCCTTAGGGATAGAATTTCCAGAAATGGTTAAATATGTATCTCGTTTTTTACGTAATTTCACGAATGCCCAAAAATTAAGTTTTATGTTTCTAACTTAAAAAATGACGGCCTTCCATACAAACTGTCAACCCCTTTTTCACCCCCTTACGGGTAGAATTTCCAGAAACGCTATACGTATCTTCACATTTTTAATATGTAGTTCAAGCCTTTTTATTAATATGTATAAAGCTCCAAATTGTAACTTAAGAAATGACGTTCTTCCAGACAAACTTTCAACCCCGTAGGCGTAAAATTTTTGAAAATTATGTCTTTAGCAGGTATAAGTAATAAAAGTATAGGTAATAAAACGACCCTACTCACCAAATTTTATGACTGCAACTTGAACAGTTTTTGCTCATTTGAAGAATCAGTCATGTCATATTATTTTATAAGTATAGCTAACCAGCTGTCCCTGATATCTTCGCAATGCCCACCCGTTCCTAACCGCCTCGCTGGTTGAGGGGCTAGCGTACACCTAATTCTGCTGACCGAAGGGCTGGGGTTCTATTCCCTTACACCAAGTCTCTTACGGGGTAGACAGAGTATAGGCATCGAGTGCCTCTTTTTACAATCTTGGCATACCTACCTGCTTTCCGCCACATTCCCTAATACAACAGCCTGTAACTTTATAATTATTAACTTCAGATAACACCTGAACGATTTGATCATGGAATACCAACCTAGGCCTCCCCGTTTACAGACATCCATCATCCATCCACTTCCGTATTGTATATGTGCTTTGTCAATCTTTCATGTGTCATTCTTTCCACATGACCAAACTAGCGGAACTTGTCCTTTCTCATTTTAACAGTAACACTATCATTCAATCCCACTCTTTCTCGGATCGCACTGTTACGAATTGTAGCAACCAAAAAGCTATTTAGTTTTTTCAAATTTTTTCTAAAACAAAAAAGCCTAAGTTACTCCTTCTTACATCAGATTCCTGCCAGTGAAAGTCTCATCAACATCGGTCTAGATGTTTTAGAGAGTAGCTGGAACTAGCAGACTGAAAGAAATTTTAAAAGTGTTATTTTCGTATGTCTACTAGATATACTCGTGTATTAATATGCATTTGGTAAAAAGTGGTTATTTTGACACCCCAATTCTGACATCTCAATTTTATTTATTCTTATATTTTTATTTGAAATAACATTCTGTGGACTTTAAATATGTAAGTATATATAACTATATTTATTGAAGTAGCTAAACCTAACTAATAATAAAATATGGTGCGAATCTCTTTTTTTAAACTTCCTAGTATTTTAATGAGACTGCTCGGTATTTTAACAGACTTCCGAAGGAAAAGGAAGGTTGTATGCTCGACTTCTACATATTTTTATTTATTTATCTATATCTCAGTAATTTACGAAGAACTGAAAAAAGTTTTTAATTAGAAAGTGCGTACTTCCGAGGGAATCGCGACAAGGTCTGAATCTGGTGATAGAATCCCCGAGAAGTCTAGGAAAATACCCAAGTTTAGTTTTTAGAGGCACCGTTCAAAGTTTTCATACAAATAGTTTCCAGAGACGGTAGCGAGTATAGTGTTTATACTTACTAGCAGCCCGTCCCCTCTTCGCACGGGTATAAAGTGTACACATGAACCTTCCTCTTCAAACACTTTATTTATTTAAAAAAACACATCAAAATCCGTTGCGTAGTTTTAAAGATTTAAGCATACAAAGGGACATAGGGACAGAGGAAGCGACTTTGTTTTATGCTATGTAGCCATATACTTATATGTAAATCTTATCTTAAATATAAAATTCTCGTGTCACAATGTTCGTTCCCATACTCCTCAGAAACGGCTTGACCGATTCTTATAAAATTTTGTGACCATATTGTCTGAGAATCGGCCAACATCTATTTTTCATACCCCTAAATGATAAGGGTGACTCAACACAATTTTTTTTACTAAAATTACATTAAAAATACAGCAGAACCACGCCGGCAGACGTTGTTCTGCTGTATCAGCTAACATACCTATATGTACAATATGATATAGTACGAATATAGAGCTTGACAAGCTGTAAACTCATGGTAAGGGCTCAGTGTCAGGCGAAACGAAGTACGGGTCGGCATACAATTTTAATAATTTTGTTTATTTTAGATCTTCTCCCAATATCATCGGTGAAGTTCACACAATCCAGACTAGTATTGAATATACTTACATTTTTAATGGAATTTGTACCGATATATATTATAGACTTTTTCCAATCGTTGAAGGGAAGTCCAACAAAGTAAGTGAATTTTAATGATTTTATGTATTAATAATACTAGACACGTTCCAAACATGCCTAATCATCCTCACGAATGAGTCCTCAGGTAACATGTCCATAGGCACGGATATTCCAATTTTGTTTATTTGTATAGATTATCGCAACCTTACGCTTACTGTAAATATACACAAAATCTCAATATTCGTCAACTATATGTCTATTACACATGTGTACTTATAAAAAAGTAACTACTTACCATGTATTTGATATTTTCCATCGTCGGCGCTTGATAAAACTTCCAAATTAGTAGAGGAGACCGTGGGAGATCGACCTTCACCGATCTGATAACCAGATGAGACATATTTTTTATCGAATATACTTTATAAATAAACATGCCTATAATTACTTGCCTATCTGAAAGTGCTCATGGCTATTATTAATTAAATTAACTTTAATCGATTTTTTTCATCACTTTCATTCTTTTGATAACCAAATGAATTTTATTCACTGTTAGTTTTTAACACACAGAATATGCCTCAGTAGGCTTGCTTACTCATTTTTGTGTATAGGTACCTGGCAAACAGATGTGAACAGGTAAGTCAATATAAGTGACTTCTTCGTTTTGCTAACGTTTTGCTAAATTTTAGATTATTTTATTACAAAATCAGTCATATAGACTTGCCTGCAAAAAATCATACTTAAAGCATACATAATTTAATTAAAAATAGCCATGAGCACTTTCAGATAGGCAAGTAATTATAGGCATGTATGTTTATAAATTATATTTGATAAAAATATGTCTCATCTGGTTATCAGATCGGTGTAGGTCAATCTCCCACTGGCTCTTAGACTAAATATTCATATTTTTAAATGAAGAAACACTTGTATAGTTTTACGTATCACTTAAAATTTATTATTTTATTACCATGTAAATAACTACCAATGGTGTTGCAGTTACCTTAGATAATAAGTATCTTCACGCCCATATCCCCGAAGGGGTAGGCAGAGGCACAACCAGGGCACCCATGACTAGCCGAAGACACTATGTCCCACAACACAACAATTAACAATTTTTTTAGAAAATTAGAAAAACCCAATTTCCCTTTTGTTGCCCGACCCGGGAATCGAACCCGGGGCCTCATGCAGTCAAGTCCAACGACTGAACCGCTAGACCACAGAGGCGATAACCTTAGATAATATATTTATTGAAACTACTAGCTGCCTTGATGAACTTCGTTCCACCCGATCTTATTAATTTGTAATTAATAATCGTTCGTATTAATTTACAGATACAGGGAAAGCCTGGACAAATCACTAGTAATAAGGAAGATACTCGAGTGCTTTACTAGCAACGTTTGGAAAATCCACTCTTCAAAGGCCTGCGAGCTGTACACCAATCTTTCTCAGTCGGATAAAAAGACATTTTCATTCGACATAAAAGGAATAGACTGGGACAAATACCTGCCAATTTATTGCGCAGGATTTAGCAGTTATTTGAAATATCGATAGGGCATATTTCTTAGGACAAGTTAACTTTAATGTAAGAAATAGATAAGAATTTAACAACTTTTCGTCGTCTTCTCTTCGCAGGATTCCATTGTGCACACACACGTTTTTAAAATATGTAATTCTTCACAATATACTATACCACCAATAAGTCATAAATACAAACTGAACGTAGATTGTTTGAAGTGAAAACTTCTTAGCGGCGTTGTGCACTTTTTCGAAAATTCGTAAAACGGCACAGGGCGCTTGCGCAAATGTTCGTGTTGTCATGTTTGTGTACGATAGCACAATAAATGAATATTATATTCTACCACATAAATGACAGTACTTTGATACTGATAATTAAAGCAATTCGTGCAAAATTATTCCCTAACCATTCCAAAATATCAAAAATGCATAACGTTAATATTCAAGTTTTCACTTCTTCCGGCACTCCCGAGGTGCAACCGGTCGTTTTTTTTTTTGATAGATTAGTATATCTTAAGTGGCTGAGTCTTGTTAAAGAGATGTTGTTAACGCAAGTTTAACCAGTAGGCTTGAATGTAATTAAGAGTTTTAAAAAAATAGTGTCTTGGAAAATAATTGTTTTAAAATATGTGTACAAAATATACGTTAAATTAACCAATTAATTTATAGGAGTTTCATGAAATAATAACTATTGATTTCTATATATATTTATTATTAAAATATACCTGGTAAATTGTGAGATTCGTACACCTCCTCCGGATATTGAATATGTCTGACAGGAGATAATCTAGGACTACGCATTGCGGGTTGCCACTTGAATGTTACTATTTTCGACGCAAGTCGTGTCACGATCATTTGTGCTATTTTTCATACTAGCATCAAATTTATTTACTTGATAACCATTTAAAGAATTATTGGTTAGAGATAATAAAAGATAGTTGAACGGGACCTGACCCACGGTTGACAACCATTTAGATTGTCACGTCGCTACTTCTGTTCTAATAAACATTTTGCGTGGAATTTACCATTGGACTCCTTAACTTTAAATTTTCTTCGCACGAGAGTGGAAAACACAATTTTTAGTAACTTTGTGGACAATGTTTAAATAGCAAGCTAGTCTTGTCCCTGTTAATACTATTACTTATTCTGTGATGTAAGAGAAAACATAGAGGCTTGCAAGTTCAAAGAATTGCAAAAGTAAAAAGCAAAGAAAAACCCAAAATACATAAATAATAAATAAATAAATATACCTGAAAAAGTTACACAAATTGAATCTAACCCCAAAGTAAGCAAATTATATGCCTGTGTTATGGGTGTTAGTCAACGATACTAATACATAGAAATACTAAAATAGATACCAGAATAAATTTAATAAACACGCAGACCCGGAAATGCAGACATCTAAATGTTCGTCACACAAATGTCTGTCACCGTCGGGAATCGAACCCGAGCCTCGTGGATGATCGGTGTAGTTAGACGTATACGCTAGCCACTCGACCAACGAGGCGGTCAAATTATAACTTAATACTCTTATATTCGTTTGTTCTCGGTTGGTGATTTGAACTAGCCGTAAACGTAATCAAATTGGGTAATTTAACTTAAAAATCCTAAATCTAAATAACACCTAAATACAGGGTTACTTGAAAGGATCGTCCAAATGTTAATATAAGGTAGTAGGCTTAAATGGCAATGCATTTTAAATATTATTGCCAAATTGTAGTATTTTCTTTTATAAACATTGTTGGCACGCTATGTCGTACCCTACGAGCCATGACGTCACCAGCCTGCGAATACGACTGTTGTCGGTAGAAACCAGATTTATGCTTTGTTTACGTAATAACCATGCATCTTTCATCTTATTAACAAACGCGGAGTAAAGTACACCAAGGTTCAACCTGGTATTATAGTCTTTATTACAATGCGATACAGACTATAATATCAACTTAATTTTACTCCTTTGTTAGTCCATGTTTATTAATAAGAGGGTAGGTGTTTTGCGTTTGATAAACAGTATAAATCGTTTTTTACAATTTTTTGATACTTCCTAGATCAAGTGTCATCGATTACAAATAGTTTTTCAAAATTTGGCTGGTACTTTTAATGTCACCATGTATAGTTTTTTGAACAATTAATTTCAAATGTGCTTATTAATAAGTCTTTATTATATACAGATACACAAAAGTACTTAAAATTAAGTGAAACAACGGTAAAAAGAGCAAACTAGTTTTACTAGGTTATTGTTAACTGACTTTCACTTGCTGCTTTACTCATGTACTAAATCATATACCATCTTTTTACATTTTAGTCTTAATTACCGTGAAAATTCATCTAACTCCGTTTTGAAGTATTTGCACGAAAGAGGTCTGATACTCTCTCTCTCTCTCTCTCTTTCTGATTTAATCATGCATCTTCTTAATCTTTCGCATTGATATTATGAATAATATGATATGTACATAATCTTCGGATTTTTAGCAGTTTTTTTAATGTGGCAGGAATTTTCTTAATCCATTGCAGCATATTTCTAGATACTTTGGCCAGTCGATATCTGTCGGGTTGAAAGGAAATTGTTTTCTCTCCGAAGGTGATAGCGATAAGGCCAGCTCTAGTGTTCTGTCCGTTTTAAATGTCCAGTCGTTTGTTGTGAAGGGATTCACTACATTGCGCGCTTTTGTTGCGTATGACATTATTTTGACGTATCTGCAAATACATGTATTGTGTTTATTTTTTAAAACAACATTAATTTTACCATCAAAATAAATATATTTTCTGTAAGTATCTATACTTATTATAAAGAGGAAAGGAAAGAAACAAACAAACTTTTTGTTTGTTTGTTTGTTTGTTTGTTTGTTTGTTTACAATGAATAGGCTCCGAAACTACTGGACTGATTTCAAAAATTCTTTCACCTTTAGAATGCTACATTACCCCTTAGTGACATAGGCTTTATTTCATCAAAATCTATGTAAATCGAATCGACGTAGAAGCCAAGATACGCAGGCGAAGCTGCGTGACACTGCTCATTTATTATATATATTTATATGTATAAATACTGCACTGATTTCGATGAGACAAAACCTATGTCACTCAAGAATAATGTAGCATTTTAACGGTGAAAGAATTTCTGAAATCGGTCCAGTAGTTTCAGAGCCTATTCGCTTCAAACAAACAAAAAGTCAAACATTTCCTCTTTATGATATTATTATAGTAGATGAATATATTATTATAATAAATATATTATTCTAATAAATACATTATTATAATAAATATATTATCATTCCTCCGGATGAAAAGTGGCATCTTCCTTCACGTTTTGCTAAACGAAGTTAGCTTTCTGGCTTACTGGAGCAGAGATAGTATGTTACATGCCCGACGGGGCTGGCAAGTCGTAACTTCTGTTAACGCAGTGGGAAGATAGTATTTAGTTTCCTCCTTGAGGGCAGGAAAGTAACATGCACTTAGGGCAGTAACAAGAAAAGTCTCAGATCTCATGTATGACTGTCCTCTGATTTGTTGCTGTGATCTGAAACTTGTCCTTATAAGGTAATACATTTCGATCAAAAACATCATGAAAAGTACAAGTGTTATTTAAAAGCGTGTGAAATAAAGTTGGTCAGTTTTTTCAAACATTGGGCACAATCTATGGAACCCCGTGTTGGTCCGAGCTTCTTTGAAGAATAGTCCATCTGCCTTTCTGCCAGGCATCTCGGAAAAATGCGAACAAAGGCTTAACGTCGCTAACACCATGACATCCTACTAGGTGGTAGAGTTTTGCAGCGACTCGCCAGGATTGGTACCACCGCCTTACCTATTCCTGCGGCCATAACGTATGTGCTTGCCATCGATGTGTTCTGATTTGGAGGGTAAGTTAACCAGTAAGCTTACTTTTGCTCGAGGCCTAACATCCCGGCGGACGTGAATTTCTTACCTTCAGGAAATCCGTCTGCTTGTTTGCCTTCCAATATCATAAAAATAAATAAATAAAATAAAATACCTGGGCTTGAGTCCCCGTAGTAACAAAAAAGCGTCTGCTGTGACAGCTGATAATTTTTCAAAGAAGAAACTTAGAACTGACAACGTCGCTGAAGATTTCAGAAATATGAATTTTGGTATACGCAAGTCGTCTGAAAATTGATGCACAATTAGCATTTTAGACACACACAGACAAACCAACGCCCGCACACACGTACGAACGTTCTACTCAGCTGGTGTTTTACATTTGCTATAAGTCGAGTGGGTAGGTATTACCAACATTTTTATAAAAGTGATTTTTTTCCGTTATACGAGTATAACAGTGGTGTTTGTAGTATTGTATTTCAATCTTTAATAGTATATTAGCTGGTAGTTTACGTACTACTCTTACATTGGCATCGTTAACTACTCACACGCATATTACTAATGGCATGCTATCCAGATAACAGTAGTAACCCTACTGAATTTTTGAAATTGCTAATTGGAATCGGATATGCCATTTTAGGTAGGTACTCTTGAACACAGTACTAGCGTATTATTAACATACAGTTAGATAACAATTAATGATTTTACTGCATTTATTGATTTTTGAAGTGAAAACTTCTTTAGCGGCGTTGCGCACTTTTTTTGAAACGGGTAAAAACTTCTAAACTCGTTTCAGATCGTCAGATCGTAAGACTGCGCAGGGGATCTAAAATAAAACGTAGATTCATTGTTTTTTTTTTGTTATTGCTTAGATATTTCCGAAGAGTATATGATTCACAATGGATAATACGCCGCAATATATAATATACCATTACGTTCTCACAAAACAACATGCGTATAATATCAACAGACATTGTTCTACTTGTTCCATCTTGAAAACAAGTTTTATGTGTACAGATAATATGACGACGCTCCTAGTCGTCACGTGGTCGTACTCGTATTTTAGCAAGTTTTTGTCAAGCCAAATGCAAGTTATTGGTATGAAAATAATATTTGTTAATAAATGATAGTACCTTCATACTGATAATTAAAACAAAATTCGTGCAAAATTATTCCCTAACCATTCCAAAATATCAAAAACACACAACGTTAATATTCAAGTTTTAACTTCTGCTGGCATTTCTGGAGTGCAACCCGTCTTTTTTTTAGGAATTACCTAAATGTTAACAACTTGCTAGTATTGTATTCAAGTGTATCTAAAATATCTGATTCCGATTCTCAATTTGCCCTAAATTGAGGTTCAAGAATGAAGCGGCACTCTGTGTGCCGATTTTACACACTACTATAGTGATGTGAGTGTCAATTTATTATCGAAAAAAATATAATCGAATGCGAGTCGAATTTTTAGGTACATGTATTAATATTATTACTTAAAAAATATAAATGTCTAATCAGCCATTATAACGTGCCATTACTACACGTTACATGTAGGTACTTCTTCTGAGTCACTCATTACATGATTGGTTTTGCTGCCAGTTTTATCACATTCGCTGAGTTAATTTTGAATGGCAATTAAAAAAATGTATGCATAAAATCTCAGTCACCGCTTTACTTGCTAGATAATTAGTCATTCAACTCAATGACTGAGATAAACTGACAGCAACATCTAACTTGTAATGGCCTACTCACCATTAGGAAAGTCCTGCAACATCCTAAGTAACTTATAGTGTGTTTGCTTACAATGAAAACGAGGAAATGTCTTAGTGCAGCGGTCAACAACCTTTTAGCAGGCAAAGGCCATAAGGCGGCATGATAAACTAAAGGTAGGACCACACTTGTGATACTAACCCTAGAAGTAAAATATAATTGTTCATATCCCATACAAAAAATAATAATGGGCGAAGAGGAGCGCGTTCTTAAGACTGAATCCACACTATACGCCGTATATTATACAGTCAACCGCAGATCAATCATGCACTTATTTTTATATTTAATTTATTAATAAAACATTAACGAGCAACAAGTAAAACTTGAACAAGAAAAAACTTGTTTTATTTCATTTACAAATTAAAAAGAAAAGAAAAATTTCACCTCAAATAGGATTTGAATCTGCACCCTTTTGTCTCAAGCTGACGAATCTCTAATCATTTGAGCTACTGGGGATTCAAATCATGTGGGTAAATTTTTAATTCCTACATGAACATAAAATAGTAATGATATGAAATATTACGTTTTTTATATTTTTTCCGGATTAGGATGAGACCATCACAATGCCGGTTGTAAAATCATTTAGTGAGATTATCCTCTAGATGCACTGTTGCGGTCCTTAAAAACTAGATGTTTGTCTGCAGTCTGCCCAAATTGATAGCACTGTTTTCTGTTCTAACAGTCATAACACCAGTGCTCACCATTGTCGTGTTCAGTGCAACACAATATTACACACGTAGACATTAAATAGCCATAAAACACACAGTCACAAACAAACAGCTTATGTAACATGTAAGGTGTCTTAATGAAACGATTTTTTGTTATTATTAGGAGCGCTGACAATTCATAGCGAACATGGAAAAATACTTACAAGAATTGTTTTTGATAAAATCCCGTCTAATAAATTCAAATAGTGACCCCAAAGATATAGGGTTTGTAGAACTTGTCGCCATGTTGTATATTTGAAGTTTGTTACTGTAATAAAGCAGAAGTAAAATTGTAATGTCATTATTTATCCCCATCATCATTCTATAATTTATCTCGATTCCTTGTGTTGAAACGTAGGAAGGTACGCAACGATTTTCTTTTTTTGTTTCTCCACTTCGAAACACAGTTCTAATTTTGAACATAACATGAAAAAAAGTAGTTGCAGAATTATTTAAACTAGTGGTCGCCCATTGGTCGAAATTCGACCATTTTAATATTTTAATATCCGAACTTTAATATCTTGTTGATAAGAACGCCAGCTTCATTTCTTTAGACCAATTACTTTGTTTCCTAAACAGATGGTGCGCCATCTGTGATCTTTTATCGTCAACATCAATATATTTGTGTGTGTGTGTGTGTGTCAAATGCATGGTAGTGTGGGTAATGTTTATTTATTGATTAAATGTACTTTATAAGCATTATTATTGAAAATCATAAGCGTTCTGCACTTCTCCTATACATAAATTATAAGTATGCAAATTTTATGCTCCTGCATCTGCGCAATTTTCGTAAAAAGGGGTCCAAAATTTTGCCATCACGTATTAATATACAGATTAAAAAGTACATTAATCTATTCAGACCAGCTATATAAACAGTGTTACATCTAAAGTACCAGCCAAATTTTGAGAGACGCGACGGTTCGAAATCGATAACACTTTCGATATAGGCAAAAACTATAATTAAAAAAAAAACAATTTAAAATTTTTATACGACGCAACATATAAGATGCATGGTTTTAACGTAAACTAAGCATAAAACTGGTTCCCAGTGACCGCAATCGCATTCGCAGGCTGGTAACGTCATGATTCGAACTAGGTACGACATAGCGTGACAACAAGTGAAGCAATTTTGCGGACTTTTTAAATGAATGTCTGTAAAAGTAAATATTACAGTTTAGCAATAACATTTAAAATGCATTACTATTTAAGCCTTTTAGCCCCTTATATAAAAATTAGCCAGTCCCTTCAAAATAACCTTGTATA
>NJDC01002092.1:70195-91875 GCA_002245475.1 Calephelis virginiensis | reverse complement strand
CCATTATTACCTTTGGTGTCTCTAGTCCGTTTGCCTTCCAATATCATAAAAAAGATGGTTGCAGTTTTTTCGTAATTATTAAACTTCGTGTATGTATGGTAAAAGTAGGGAATTTTGGTGGAATTTCGTACAATTGTGTTCTGAGTGTACATTTTAAGTGTTCATGAAGAAAGTAGTCTGTCGTATATTTACTCGTTCCCGCCAAATATCTCTAGACGGGTTTCGGTTAGGAGGCCGCCGCTTTGGTCAAGATCCTAAGCTGACTTTATATGGCAACTTATATCTAACTTTGAATAAGTTAAACCCGATTTTGTTAAAATGGTAACTTGTTGAAAAACAAAATTTGACTAATGACAGGTGCTAAGGCCCATTCCAAACACTAAAAAAACTTACCCATCAGATTTGGCAGCAGCAACTATAATAAGGTGTGCTACATAGTCCACGGGTATCAAGTCCACCTTATTATCAGGCATACCCTTGATGTATCTTATATATCCTCTACCTATAAATGATGTCACAGATGCTGCTGCAGCCCTGTAATTGATCCATCCCTCAATAGGTTCCGACATGCTTCCTGAAACTGATTTTAAATACTTTGAAATATCTGACCCATTTTTAGGGTGGTGACAATGGAATCTTTATACTAATAGTTTCGATAGATTAGTCTGTCTATCCGTAAATCTTCAATCCCCTTAATTTGAAGAAGTAGGTAGAGGTACAACCAGGGCACCAAAACTTGAAGACACCAAGGACCATAGTGATAGGTGACAAGCCTATCGTCAACAGGGCAGTAATCCGATTCAAGCCAACGTTGTTTTTATTAAGATTTTTGAAGAAATTAAAAAAAAAACACATTTTCTTTTCGTTGTCTGATGCGGAGATCGATCCCGAGACCTCATGAAGTCAAGTCTAACACCGGACTGCGTGACCACGCAGACAATTGAGACCGTCAATAAAAACTTTGAAAAGCAAAATAGTACGGGAGACAAGGAGAGGATTTTTGCAGTTACCTAGAAATGTCAGATAATGATTAGGGAGATAATTTATACCATGGTTAAACATATCCTCTCTACGGAGGTATATATGTACGTAGCCTGTCTCAAATTTTTGTCTTATAAATATACCAACACGAGCATATCAGATTAAACTAGGTACGGTGCCCCTTCAAGGGTGCCTGCATGTGAAATATGAGAGTAAAAGGCCAGTTTCAAAACACAAGTCATTTATGTTCTTTGGCCATTTCATTTCTGATTGACAAATTTTCGTCACTGGAGACAAATTAGCTCTACACACTATTATCGTTTGACGCGACGAAGTCTCAGCTTTGTAATTGTTTGTTGTTTATCTCTGAAACGATCACCGTACTTCTAACAAAGTCCAATAGGGGAGTGACTACATATTTGACATTCCTGGCTCCCCTTCTAAAAAGTTCTTGTGAAATTCTTACTAAGTGAGACAGAGACGAGACTTTTGGCGAACTTCTGTTGAACAACACATTAATGCACTATACACTACTTTGTTATTTAGTTTTATCTTTGGTCATTTGTTACCATTGATGGAGCCTTACAATACAAGATGCATCTTTAAAACGTTAACAAAGCATAAAACTGGTTCCCACCGACCGCAGTCACATTCACAGGCTAGTGACGTCATAACTCGTACTAACTACTAAGTTCGATATAATGTGACAACAAGTGAAGCATTTTTGCGAACTGTTTGAAATTAATGTTTATAAATGAAAATATCACCGTTTGGCGATAATATTTGGAATACATTACCATTCATGCCTTCACCCACTTAAATATTACCACCCATTACCCACTACAATTTGGCCAGTTCTTTCAAAGTAACCCTGTATATGAGAACTCACCAACTGATGGCCTGATAATGATGTAAGGAATTTGTTCTGCTGCTTGGGCTACATAAAACTCTGCCAAACACTTCGAGAAAGTGTAAGTATTTGGATGAAATCCTAAAACAAAAACAGAACTTTTGTCCAACATTCGTCTCTAGTTTACAAAAAAACCTTCACAAAAGTAGGTCTTAACATTTGTATCATAGATGGACGTTAAATGGTAGGTTTTGTTGTCACCTCGCTATCACCTAATGTAATTAATGTAACAGGGTAGTTTAAGGAGGGTGTTATATTTGACGTGTCTTCTCGCTTTTCTCTATCTCTCTCGCTTCCATCCTAGTATCATCTCCCCCTCTGTCTATCTCACCCCTCTTCTTCCCCCTCTCGATCACTTTATCTCTCTGGAGGTGTATGTCTGTAGCATCACAATTTTTAAATTGATGTCCCATTTTCAAGGCGGATTCTTTGGTTTTATAGCGCACCTGATCGAGATGGTTCTTAGTTACATCACATGAAGGTTTCTCGGGCTTTATTGTGTTTTTTTTTATTTATAGTAAAAAGCAAAGTAGGATACACAGTATAGTTCTTGGAAGAATAAGCATGATGGTAAAGTATTGTCCAACACGGATTCTATTCCTAATGCCATAAGGTTAATTTTTGACTTTGTCATGTTCTGTGATAGAAGTTAAGTAATATGAAACCTGTTACAGGTGGCCCAGAAACCAAACTATAATACAGCCATGCACCCGTAACATCTACTGAGTCTATAGGCGCCAGTTGTTTTCCACTACCAAGAGAGCTTGCTTGCTAACTTGCTATTTTACATTCGAAAAAATGAATGATACATTACTTGTGACACTTTTGACATCTCCTTTAGTAATTTTCTGGTTTAAGATTTCATTCACCTTCTCCAAACTAACAGGTGGTGTGTAAACGCGTTCTTCTAAAACTTTATGATGGGCATTGGAATATGCTGTAGAAACATATACGAATTTCTGAAACAATAAACAAATAAATGGTTGTAGCGTGGAGTAACTGCCCTAGAAAAGTAACTGCCCTCGACAGTTAACACAACTTTTTCTAAAACAGACGGCAGTACATCAGTATTTGAGAAACCATGTCACGGTGACGTAATATATACAGTATTCTATCTTCATACAAACGGGCGAAAACGCGTTTGTACCTTCGTGTCTCATGCTTGGTATGCACTTGGTACACATCATTCAACTGACCTCGAAAAGTACGAGTAACTGCCCTCGACAGGTAACACAACTTTTTCTAAAACAGACGGCAGCACCAATATTTGAGAAACCATGTCACGGTAATGTAATATACAGTATTATATCTTCATACAAACGGGCGAAAACGCGTTTGTACCTATGTGTCTCATGTTGGTATGCGGTTGGTATACATCGTTTGCGGTTGCGCCGCAGTGACGAACGATCGATGTTATCGCGTCTTGTTTATTTTTGTAATAGGTAAGAGTGCGACCTGTGAAAATTATTTTGGTTATTTTTTTTTATGATAATGGAAGGCAAACAAGCAGACGGTTTTCCTGATGGTAAGAAATTCACACGGCCTAGAGACACCATAGGTGGTAACAGTGCGTTGCCAACCTGAGGCCGGGATGTTAGGCCTCGACCAAAAGTAAGTTTACTGGCTACCTTCCCCTCCGAACCGGAACACGTCATGACGTTATGGCGGCAGGATTAGGTAAGGCGGTGGTACCAATCCGGGTGAGTCGCTGCGAAACTCTACCACCCAGTCATATGTCACGGTGCTAGTGACGGTAAGTCTATGCTCGCTTTTTACGAGCTGCCTGACAGGAAGGAGATGGTCTATTCTGCAAAGGAGCCCGGACCACCACGGGGAAGACAAAGTATTTACTTAATATGCCAAAAATCAATAACAGACTATATTGTGCTATTTTTGAGCTTCGCTTGAGCGGTTAAGGATAGATTTTTATGCGATTTGTTGATTAAAAATACCATATGCATTTTTATTGAACATTTACCAACCATTAAACGATTTTTATTGCTTTTAAAAAATACTTACAATATTTATAACCCCAAAATTCAAACAAACAGATGTAAATAAAGTACTGAAGGTGCGTAGCCCTATCGCGTGCTGATGCACCGCTCGGCTGTAGGTATTTATATTAAAAAAAAACAGAGCCTGTACCAGGAGTTGGTGAAGAATACGTTCGTTAAGTCACGTGTCGAAATCTATGACAATTTTAGTCTAAGAATGTGTTTCTCTTAGTTACCAGTAGAGGCATACAAATAATTTACAGGGACGGACGGTAGCAAGTATAGTAAACTTGACAAGCCGTAAACTCATGGTAAGGGCTCAGAACCGAGTTACCGTATTATACATTACCTTGACAATATTTAGACAACAGCTATTTGTTATTGACAATAAAATGAAAGCTGTATAGTAACCTGCCCTGGGCGGGTATTAGAGTCTACCGTCCGCTATAAACGCTGTAGTAAATGATCCGAACCTAAGTAGACCTTAAAAGAACTTATAATGAAACATATTATATGTATAAACATATTATTGTATAAAAATGCGGAACAAAATATTTTTAATAATTGTTTAAAAATGGTTTTTCATTATTCTGATTTTTTGTTGATGACAATATAATAATGCGAATATATCTACAAAAGGCTCCCCCCAGGGCTCTATTCTTGGTCCATTTTTGTTCCTTGTATATATTAATGACTTATCTTACTACGTAAGAGACAAACACGAAATTGTATTGTTCGTGGGTGACACTTCACTTATATTTAAAGTGAAAAGACAACTGGGTAAGTATGACGAAACGAACAATGGGATTTCAAAAGTTGTACACTGGTTCAATGTAAATAAAAAATCTTTTTTTGAATGAAAAAAAATTATTTGTATTAAATTTTCAATGCCAAATGTGAGGCAAGTAGACACCAACGTACAACTTAATGGGAACAAGTTGCACCTTATAGATTCTACTACGTTTTTAGGAATAACAATTGATAAGAAATTGCAATGGGGCCCAAAAATTGATAAACTTGCAATTAGATTAAGCTCAGAAGCGTATGCTGTTAAAAAAATGAGACAATTAACTGATGTTGAAACCGCTAGGATGGTTTATTTTAGTTATTTTCACAGCATCATGTCGTATGGAATTCTTCTCTGGGGGAGTTCTGCCGAAGTCAATACTATATTTATTTTACAAAAGAGAGACATAAGGGCAATTTATTACCTAGGCCCAAAAGTTTCCCTGAGAGAAAAATTCCAAGAAATTAAAATTCTAACTTTAGCATCCCAGTATATCTTTGAAAATTTAATGTTCATAGAAATTCAAGTTCATATAAAAGAAATTATGATATACACTGTGTCAATACAAGGAATAAAAATAATCTTGCTGTGCATGTGTCTTGTCTCCAAAGAGTAAGCCATTCTTTCATGGGCCTATGTATACAGTTCTACAATAAACTTCCCAATTATATGAAATAACTCCCAATTAATAAATTTAAAAAATGTGTCGAAAGGGTTATTATAACATTGCTGAATATTTAGCAGATAAGACTGCTTGGGATTAATTGCTCCTCATGCCAATCTCTTATAATATATAATGTATCATTACATAAATTATTGTAATATATTTTAAAGTAAGAAAAAAAAAAGACAAGCCCGCTGAGTTTCTTGCCGGATCTTCTCATTGTGCGGCCGCGTTCCGATCCGGTGGTAGATTTATTATAATATAGACCAGTCACAAGTGGCTCTTGTAGGTTTATGTGAAATGAATAAAGACGATTTATTATTATTATCATTAAAAAAAACATGCATATTTTTCTATTTTCTATTGGTTTACACCTGGCAATCTGCCATTATTGGAATATGCGATAACTTTAACCTGGCTTAAATTAAAGTTTAAGACGTATATATTAAACCAGAGCAAATTTATTTTATAATGTTAATGTTGCAATAATATTTGAAAAATTATTTTTAAAAAATAATTTAAAATCTAGCCAGGATTCTTTTAGGTTACCCATTTAAAAAAAAATGAAAATACCTAACATTTTATATTTGTATTGTTGCCCGACCCGAGGATCGGAACCAAGACCTAAAGAAGTCAAATCCGACGCCGGATAACTAATGTACAGAGGCGATAAATTTATAAATAAAAATTGTTTTATCACTACGAATATTCTATGTTATTTACTACTGTCGAATCTGATAGTTTCTGAATTATGTAAATTAATTTTAGAAGTCTAAACCAAACTCATGTTAAACAGCTGTTATGGAGATCTAAATCGTCGACTCTTATAAATGGCGTTTCGTAAACTAACCGAAATTATCATGAAAGTATGATATTATGATACACATTGTAATTATGGTTACATATGAATGTGATGATATACACAAAAAGTTTTACCAAAACCAGTCTAACCATTTAAACAGCATATCAGAAAAGCAGTGCAAGAAATTATAAACATGAATGTAACAGAATTCTAGTCAAATTAGTAATAGTTAAGCCCGTATGAAATATGATGCATAAATTAATTAACAAATCTTACTTCTAGGATTTTCATACGTTTTGCAACATCAATTACTCGCTTTGTACCAAGTGTGTTTGTGTTGATAGCGACATCTAGAGGAAGGTTGAACAACACTGATGCTGCCAAGTGAAAAACCACCGCAACCTGTTGAACATTAAAATACGTTAACTAATTTAGCTTTGAATTAGCAAATCATTGCACAGAATTACATTATTAATATGTTCTTCTGCACCCTGTTTGCACTCGTGCTAAAAAACTGGCAATTGCTACACAGATTCACCCATGAAGAGTTCTGTACTATCAAGTCACATAGTATCAAATACAATAAATACTAATAATCTCTGTTAAAATCAACTGTACTGTTATTGTACTTTATATACAGTGGTTGCGGTTTATTATTTATGACGTATTAAAACAAATTTTCATACCAATTTTCGGGGAAGTTTTCATCGTAATGTTCATCATATATTTTTTACTGTTATCGTTTCCTTATTTCAGAAATTAAAAGAGGACACATTTTCCCACTTTGCAAGTTTATCTCGCGCAAACTGTTCAGTTTAAAAAAATATCTTAGAAACTTCAAAATCATTTGGATAGTAAATAAATACCTTATCGATGAGAATTTTTTCATCTTCTGCCGTGACTCCTAAGTTTGGTTCTACGATGTCACCAGTTATTGGTTTAATCTTCTTTAATAATTCAGGTTTCTCTTCTCTGATTCTAGTAAATACCTGCAAGGACATGAAAGGTATTTTACACACAAACATATGTTTAAGTTCCTTACGGGGCAGGCATCGAATAACAAAATGTCACGATCCTTGTAGATTTGCCTGGCTTCCTCTATATTCATTGCTCTTTTCATACATACCGGTTTCAAAGATTCTTGACACGTACCTCGGATAATACCTAAACGATTTGATTATGAAATATTAACCTAAGATCTATTTTACAATATTTGATATTTTCCATCGTAAATTGGTAAAATTTCCCAAAATGTTCATATTTTTAAAGAAGAAAGAAACACTTGGACTGTTTTACTTATCACTTATAATTAATTACTTTGTAATTAGTAGCCTACCGGTTTCACTTATACAGCATCATTAGGGCTTAAACCTAAAGTTATAGCCCAGATGATGATTCTTCTTTAAAAATATCTATATTACAACTTTACTCTTGGTTGATTTTCCTTTAATTGTCTATGAAATAAATTTAACAATCTTAGCCCTGAATTAAAAAACAGTTAGAAAATATGATGTTGTATGACTTATATCATAATAAATATGATTGTATATCAATAATTAATAAGATCTGTTATAAAATACCACTTAGAACCCGTTGTTGCAAACCATATACACTATTTGCTGTGCCCCCTTGTAGAACAAATTATGGTAAATTCTCACCAATTTTCAAGCTTTTTAACTCACATAACAAAAACTTCAGTAATATAAATATTTTAACATATGGTATAGTAATATTTAAGAAAAAAATTAGAGATGTATGAAAATAAAAATGTCAGTGGAAATAGTTTAAATTTAAAAAGTATCGAATATTGTATTGTCGTCAAAAATTATAAACTAAGCTTAAATTCGTTCAATATTTTAGACCGCTCTGAACTTATTTATGTACCTGTAGTAATTAGTGGATAGCATCGTTAGTGATACATTAATAATATGTTTTAAGTAAATGTATTGTATTAAGTAATACTGTACTGTATGCACTGTTTGCGAAGCCAAATAAATAGAAAAAAAGTCTCCCCGGGTACTCACAATCCATTCGCATACGTATTGTATATATTCTGTGTTGTCAATCTTGCACCTGTCATTCTTTCCACATTATCGAGCCAACAGGCTATGTTCTTTCTTATTTTAACTTCAATCCTTTTTTTTAATCAGAATCTTTCTCTGTTACGAATGAGGTCAACGAGAGTTATACGACAGATTTTCCGTAGCGCTGTCATTTCGACCACATTTATCCAACTCTCATATTTTTACTAACATGCCCAAAACTCACTTTTATACAACAGCGTTGGGAAAAACACAGAAGCAAAGCAAGTTTAGCACCTTGACAGAAAATTTTCTTTGAAATAGCTTAGCCAGTACTCCACTTCCCTGTACACACATGCTTTTCTATATACACTGTGTAACTTCCATCCCTGCTAAAAGATATACAATTCCATTCACTTGACTCAACACTATAGCAACAACTGAAACTACTTATTACCTCCGTTCTGGATACGTGTCTTTAAAATATCATTAGTTTTTTTGCATTCAAATGAAAGCCTGTATTTTAAAATCACCTTCCCTGTGACCAGTGTTTGTACCTCAGATGGCATAGAGCCTAAAAATATAGCGACATTTTTCATTTGCAAAAAGCAGGCAGCTCACCACTTGGTCATTTTCATTGATCTTTGAAAATATTTATCCAAGTAAAAGTAAAGAAATATGCTGACAATAAACAGGTTGACTTTAATGTTAACATCTAACTAAGACGACATTTTGCCATCCACCCGTTTAAAGATTAAATACCTATACTATCTATCCAATAATCAAATAAAATGTCCCGAAGTTCCTTACGTACAATCCTGTCAAACACTTTTTCGAGATCTATGAAACCACAAAAAAATTCTTTGAAAGTAATTTTCATTTGATTTATCACCGAATTTAGCGTTTCAGGGATCGAATTTTGAAAAAATATTTGAATTTGGGTCTTCATTTCAAATTTTATCAAAATCACTGGAACGTTACACTCGATTATGATAACCTCAAATATTGAAATAGATACAGGGGAGGACGTCATGGAAAAAGTCAGGAAGGCTATAAACGCGAAGGGAGAGGAGATTAAGGTAAAAATATAAGAAAAGCTAAGGATAGGAAGATCATACTGGGGTGAGGAGGGGATGAGGGATAATAACAATAATAATATTGTTATTATTATTATAAGATAAAATTATGTAACATAAAGCAATTAAATTATGGCAATAAAAAATTAAAGAAAATTTATTACCCTTGTATGTTAAAATATGTAAGCCTTAAAAGAAAAATAAAGAAATAAAATAGTTAGGTACACAATTTAGATAGGTGAGTATCCCCCTCACAAATAAGAAAGAACGGTCGATGCATGTAAGAAAGACAAAGTACGAAGTAAGAAAGTGCGAGCAGGACAAACGATGGAACTTGAATGTATGAGAAACTAGATATACAATGTCACTGCGCCATAGCAGTGGAACTACAAAGCAACCGAAAAAAAAACACTAGAACGGCTTAGCCACGAAAGGGAGATAGAGCGACAGACTATCTTATTTGTGGTATGTATGGATTTATTAGAATAATTGGTATTATCGTTGCTTAAGTACCATCTTGGATGTTAGACCTCCAGCAAAAGCAAGTTTACCGGCTACCTTATGCTACGAACCGGAACACGTCAATGGCAAGCACTGATGTTATGATGGCAGAAATAGGTAAGATGGTGGTAACAATCCGGGCTAGTTGCTGCGAAACTCTACGACCTAGTCGGATGTCACGGTGTTAGTGACAGTAAGTCTATGCTCACTTTTACGAGCTACCTGACAGGAATGCAGATATTCTGCAATGGAACCCTGATCAACACGAGGAACAAGTTTATACTTTTTATTAAAACTTATTAAGGCCCCATACTAAGGCAGCCAGAAGAGCAAATTAGCGCTCTCGCCCGTTCCATGATTACTATGAAATATTGCGCTCTAAAATAAATGTCTTAAGCGCCAAATCCCTATTTTTGACATTATAAAAGTAATTTGAAAAAAAATAATATAAAAACTGAAACAGTTAACTTTTAGGTATAATACTTATCTATATTTATGTTAAATCTGGTGTCGATATTTTCATAATTGAAGTCGACAGTTGGGTTTTGCTTTCAAAAAAGGGTTAACTTTTTAATTTTTTTCTATCGAGAAAAGTGAAATGAATCGTGTTTTAGAAACACTCGTCTTATAAAGCATATTAATGTTAATCTTGTGTATTTTTGTCGCCAAGATCCATAATTGCTTTGTATGAAAAAACAGTATATTGCTGACGTATTTTAGCATACATGGCCCCTTAATGATCTATTACTTATCATAATTATTGCTATACAAAAACTTAATTAGACTCGGACAACCAAATGGGTTGTATTTTATTCGATTACAAATTGGTATTCGGATTATTATTGTAATACGTCAAACCAGCATGGCGTTCCACTAATAGGTATTAAGTATTACTTAAGAAGTACTTGTCGGATCTTTAGAAATAATTACTTAATCATGGCCTACCTTTGAATAAAGAATAATTAAAATTCGTTATTAGTTGAGTGTTCGCTGAGATAACCTAGTGAAGAATTGAAAACCGTCTTCTTTTTGGTGTCGGTTAAAAACTAAGAGCATAAGAGCATATCTGATTGAACGTTACTCAAACTAATAACCAGAACATAATAGGTATTATTAATATAGTTTAATAGTAGCAAAATTGCACGAAAGCAATTTAATTTAAAGGCAGTAAAGTACAAAATCAACTTCAATTAGAGGCAGTAAATTCGCACAAAAGCAACTTCACTTAGAGGCAGAAAATTTTGCACAAAACCAAATTGACAACATATTTCTAAATTGTTTGAACCGGGAATCCAATATCTCATGTAGTCAACATGAACCAGGCCACTAGACCACAGAGTCAGTAATCAGGTATATTTTATCCAATAAAAAAGATTTGATAATTGGACTTCTCCTTCAAAAAGAAATAGAGCTTTCATACCACTGAATTCAAGCACTGTGCCAGTCTGTCCTTTTTATCTTTCTTTGGTCGTATCAAAACGTATACTTCGCCAATGTCTGGGCAGCTATAGAGTAGTTTCTCTAGAAACACCTGCAAAATCCAATTATTTTAACTAAAGATACCATTTGAAATATATAAATCTTAGTAAATATCGGTCAAAATTAACTGTACATTTACATTTAATTAGTATTAATACAATACATACTATGTCTCTACATAGTACAAAACAAAGTCGCTTCCTTTGTCCCTATGTCCCTTTGTATGCTTAAACATTTAAAACTACGCAACAGATTTTGATGCGGTTGGTTTTTAATAAATAAAGTGATTGAAGAGGAAGGTTTGTATGCATATTTTATATCCGTGTGAAGCCGGGGCGGGCCGCTAGTATTAAATAAAATTAGCAGTCCTAACATAGAACTACGAAATAATATTACAAACTCGCTCTGCCGAATTTTAAAAAAGATGTCAAATGTGATCTGGTAAATTGACCTAATTTCATCACATTCTTCTACACAACATAAGTAACAAATGAATATACATATATAAGTAAGTACATATATAAGTTTTTTATGTGATAAGGTAGCGAATAAGTTTGTACACGTCTCTTCTTATGGTATACGTAATTGATAAGAGATAACCGTCGTCTCTAGACACCGTAGCATACGTTTTTTGTTATAATATCGAAAGGCAAACAAGCAGACGCATTTCATGATGTTAAGAAATTCACAACGCCTAGAGACACCGAAGGTAATGGTGCGTTGCCAACCAGTGTCCGGGATGTTATGCCTCGAGCAAAAGTAAGTTTACCGGCTATCCTCCAAACCGGAAGACGTCAACGGCAAGCATGACGTTATGGTGGCAGGAATAGGTAAGGCGGTGGCTCCAATCCGGGCGAGTCGCTGCAAAACTCTACCATGTAGTAAATCAATCGGTGCGTTGGTTTCCTGTTCCTGATTTAGGCCTATTATGCAAGTCTACTGTCAACTCTACCGTAGTTAAAAATGTATTTGCTCATTCGCCATCTTCATTGACTTAGTAAGGAGGTTTAATGCTGCACAGGAGTTGTTACTTGATAGAAGAAGGTTTTTTTTTGTAATCCATACTTAAATTAATATGAAAATACGTAATTTGCAATTTTCCACCATAAATATATGTCACGTGACAAATAAGGAAAGACGGTGTACTGAATGCATTAGAATAACCAGGAGCCGACGACCCCGAAATCAGATTCAATCAGAATTAAACTTCTGACCGTCAAAGTCGAGTATAGACTTTTGTTTTAGAAATAGTGAATCAGTAGTGTATTTTTTGGCGATATAGTCAGTGCACGCCATTGTTATGTTTTAACTAGCCGACTCGACTAACTTCGTATCGCCTAACATTAACAGCCGCTTTCAGTTTATTTTACTTAAACTTAAACTTAAACTAATCGCCTCTTTGGTCTAGCGGTCCGGGTGTTGGACTTGACTGCATGAGGTCCCGGGTTCGAATCTCGGGTCGGCCAACAAATAGAAAATTAGATTTTTCCAATTTTCTAATAAAAAAATGTTGATCGGGATTGGAAATGTGCCCGGTTGGCGAAAGGCTTGCCACCTATCACATTGTGGGACTTAGTGTCTTTAACTAGTCGTGGGTACCTTGGTTGTACCTCTGCCTACCTCTTCGGGGATATGGGTGTGAAGATACTGTAAACTTAAACTTTATTTGTACTCCGCTCCTATTAGTCTTAGCTCGAAAAACGAGCTGTCTAACATTGAAAGAATTTTTCAAATCCGATCAGTAGTTAACATGAGATGGCATGTTAAAACAATTAAACTCTTCAGCTTTAAAATATTAGTATAGACGAGATTAGCGCGTTCAAGCAAATATAAAAACAAACTCTTATTGTAATGAGTGTAGATTTAGATAATGGTGGATAGGGTTTAAAAACATTGCTTGAAATTCCGGCTGGTAATTTCTTTTAATTGGCATAGTTGCTTGCTCCTTATGCCATAAAAAGTACACGCCACAAAGCGGAACACTTACCCCTCCAAGGAATCCTGTGACTCCTGTTAGGAATACTGATTTATTATTGTAAAACTCTTGTATAGTTTGCTTCATCGTTAAAATATTGCTAGGTGGCTGAAAATTATATAAAAAAGTGAAATTTACATTTGGTATTTATACTACGGAAAGTGTATACGTAGTACGTATTTATATACTTCCCGTATCTACCTTCTACGTATCTACGTATACCTGTACGACTAGAGCCAGATTCCCAGGTTTTCTAGTCTTCCTATGCCCCGAGCCCCTGTCGGCAGGGCCGACATAATAAGTAAATAAAGTTTTTCTTAATTATGATTTTAATTCTAATTAATTCACTAAAAAAATAATTTGTCCATCTCCTAATCATATATATAGAAAACTAGGATAACGAAATAATTAAAATTGATAAGAATTCTTAAATAAGAATTTGTTTTTATCATGGGTGTTTATTAAATTTGTTCTGGTATCTATTTAAGTATGTCTATGTATTACAATCTTTGACTAACACCCATAAAACAAGCACAAATTTGTTTACTTTGGGGTTAGGCTTAATTTGTGTTACTTGTCCTGGGATGTTTATTTATGCACGCTATTTGTTCAGCTTTTACATTTCAAGAATTTTTAAATTGCAAAATACTGAATAAAAATGTTTAAATAAAAAATAAAAACTTGCTCCATTTTGGCCACCTCTTTGGTAGAGTGGCTATCCGATCCGTCGCGAGGCTCGGGTTCAATTCCCGACGGGGGCAGACTTTTGTGTGATAAACATTTAGATGTCTACATTTCCGGGTTGGTGCATTAGGTGTTTATTAAATTTATTCTTGTATTCATTTTAGTTTTTCTGTATATTAAAATTGATGACTAAAACCCATAATAGAAGCATATAATTTGCTTACTTTGGGATTAGATTTAGTTTGTGTAACCTGTCCAGAGTTATGTATTTATTATTAAATTTGCCTGTTTTTTGTAGATAAATCAATTTTGATTCGAAAGTTAACTAAGAAACATAAGTTAACCAGTTTTTTTAATTTCATAACTTCGGCTACATCTATTCTTTTTAATTAGCAACATTTGAAATATTTTTCCTTGAAAAGTTTATGTTAAACATGTATGTAAATTATGAAAATACAACAATGAAGAGCTAAATGCGCTCTAATCTAAAAAAGATATTTGTAAGGTTCAGGAAAACATACTAAAATATAATATACTCAAAGTAAAAAAAAAAACAATTATCATGTTTTTATTGTTCATGGGTTGTATCCAAAAAAAAATTATGTCCGGTGAAGTGGTTAAAAAGTTGTAGCAACACTTGAGCCGTTAAAAAAAACATTTTTGAAAATTAATAAAACGTGATGCAGACTCATTTCATGAAATAATTATTACCAACTGAAGTATGTAATAGTTATCACAAAATGTAGCGCAAAGTTAATAAAGCAAAAGTACTAAGAAACCTTTTAACTTAAGTACCTTTAACTTATTAACCAGCTCCAAAAAGAAGGAGGTTCTCAATTCGAATGTGTTTTATTTGTATGTTTCTTACGCTCTTACTCGGACTATAACCAACAGATTTCGGTGACTCTGTTTTGAAAGATAGATCAAAACTCCGAGATGGCCTCATATCAATTTGATCGCGATTCATTTAGTGGTTTTCAAGCGAACTTGAAGATGCATATATGTTTGTTTGTCGGATCTTGATAAAATATATTTAGCATTAAATCGAAGTCATGACATACCTTTTGAATCATTTACGATTACATTGATTTTGCTTAGTTTAATTAGTTTTAGTACTTACATTGATTTCTTTGTATTTTGTTGTGTAAAATTACTGCTATTTATTTTCCAACACTATTATTATATAATGCATGCATCAGTATTCTTTGAGCAACAATGATTTTAACTACTTTATAAAGGCTATAAATACTAAAAAAATGCTATAAAAGAATTAAACATACTATAAACAAGTAATTAGAGTTCACTGATCAAACGCTGAGCAAGGATAACAATAACCTAAACCTTATGAAATAGTGAAAACTGACCAGTTATTTTGCATAAATAGAATTTGCTCAAAATTTTACTCTTAGCTGAAGTTTTGTATAAATAAGTTGGTATTTATACAAACCGACTTACTTGTACAGTGAAATGGTATCTACGTAGGTCACACTATAAGTTATGCGTAACTTAAAAAAACAACATGTTATGACCGAAACATTATTTTCATTGCTTTTCAAAATAATCTACTTTATATTTCAAACATTTTTTCATGCAATCGAACCATATTTTAAAACAGGAGGACCATAGACCTGAAGGCATGTATTTCTACGTGCTGATTGAACGCTATCACTGCCTCTTCGGAGTTGGTAAAAGTCAAACCTCTAATCAAATCTTTGATTTTGGGGAAAATACAGAAATTAATGGGTGCTAAGTCGGGGTATGCGCTATGCTATGCGCAGGATAAGTGATGAGATGTACTTTTTCGGAAGCTAAAAATGACTTTGTTTTGTTGGCCGTGTGTGAAGAAGCGTTATTATGGTATAGGAGAATGCGGCTTTTCTAACACTCTGGGTAATAAAATGGTAGAATACCACTCGGCATTAACACTCTTTTGATCTTCAAGTGGAATTGTAGGTACCGATGGGACCCGTAGCTGTGAAAAACAACGCGATCCTTTTTTTACCAACGTTTTACGCCTGTTTCACTTTTGTTTTCCTGTTCTCATTTTCAAACACCCATTCATAAGATTTCAGTTTTTTTCGAGTTCAAAACAATAAATCCACGTTTCGTCTCCTGTGTCATAAACAGCATTAGAATGTCCGTGGTCGTACTTCAGTAGCATCCGTAAGCACCATTCCACGCGAGCCCGCTTCTGCTCCACTGTCAGTTCATGAGGGATCCAACGACAATAAAGTTGCCGAACTTTCAATTCTTCGTGTAAAATTTTCTGAATTTGGCTCATACCAATCCCCAAAAGTACTCGAATTATCTCATCCGGGGTAATCCGGGTTTTTTTTAACCGCTTTACAGTAGCCTCATTTAGCATATTTTCGTTGAGGGCAGTTGAAGGCCGCCCTTTACGAAATGCGTCATGTAAAGAAACTTGACCTCTCAAATTTAGCAAACCATCGCCTTACGGTGCTTAAACATGGTGCTTCTCTCCCAAAAGCATTTTGAAGGCGAGCGGAACAGTCTTGTGGAGAAAGAGAACTTTTCAAATCATACAAACTCATCGCTCTAACATCTTAACGACTTAATTCCATTTTCGTTGCGTACGTAGAATTTTGTTGTGTGTTATAAAAAAATTGACAAATTATTTCCCATCGTTTTATTTTACTAAGAAGGTTGCAACTTTTTCAAAATATAATATTCGAAATTCAAATAGTTCCAATTAGCTGGAAGTGCAAAACTTTTAGTGTGCCCCATGTATTAACAAGTCGGTATATTCAAATGTCAACTTACTATTTTTCTCACGAATTGATAAGCATATGCTCAATCACTTGTTGGATTTCTGAAACTACTGGATGGATTTTGAAATTGCTCATATATTTACAGTGAAACCTCGTAAAAGCCTCGAAATGGTCACGTAGGCAACTACCAGTGTAATTTGTTATCCAATCATAAACTTAAATGTAATATAGAAAAATTCAATATCGCGTCTGAGGTCTAGCGGTCTGGGTGTTGGACTTGACTGCATGAGGTCCCAGGTTCGAATCCCGGGTCGGCCAACAAAAAGAAAATTGGGTTTTTCCAATTTTCTAATAAAAAAAAATGTTGGTCGGGATTGGAAATGTGCCCGGTTGGCGATAGGTTTGTCACCTATCACATTGTGGGACTTAGTGTCTTCGGCTAGTAGTGGGTGCCTGGTTGTACCTCTGCCAACCGCCTCGGGGATATGGGCGTGAAGATACTTTTTTTTTTCAATAGGAAAAATAGGCATATTTGTCGAATTCACTGATTTTATTTGGGATTATTGGATGTCAAGTTTTGTACGAAAAATCTTAAAATTTTAGTTACAATAAAACTGGAGCTTGTCAAAACAAAATTATACAAACTTTCTTATGATTTAATGAACATATGCCGTTGATAAGACAAATATGATATCCTTTAAAACCAGCTGATTTGAACTTTTCTTGATCCTTATAGCATGTTGGATAGCTGCAGATTAATGTATTGTTTGGTTTGGTAACGTATGGTTTTGGCGCCATTGACAGAAAAGATGGCCGTAGCTTTTTTGTAATTGTTGAATATTGTACATGTGTATGTTTTCTAGAGTGACAAAACAGGAAAGACAATGCGTTAATAATGGATAGGACTTCATAGAAGCCAAAAAGCTCAAATATATGTAGCTTCACATAATACACACCACTAAACTATTTTATTAGCACCAAAAAGACATATACTAGTATACTTCTTTACTTTTAATATTTTTTTATGGATTCCCGCAAAATATTGAATTTTTCAATCAATTATCTCAAATTATTTCAAATTTGTGTCATCAATCAAGTGACATTTTGTAGAATTTCATTCAGTTAAAATGCATAGCTGAAGTATTCATGAAGAAATTAGAGTGACGTGTATTCTGCCTCTCTCTCCTCCCTCTTTGACGCCAAATCACACTAATTGACCTTGAGTGCGGAAGCCACAGCGTTTGACGATTATTATGGCGACTAATGACTAATTTTTAAATAATTTCAAACCGATTTTGTTAGCTCTGATTATTATAGTTATTAAAC
Source organism: Calephelis virginiensis (assembly GCA_002245475.1). NCBI lineage: Eukaryota > Metazoa > Arthropoda > Insecta > Lepidoptera > Riodinidae > Calephelis > Calephelis virginiensis. The sequence continues at coordinate 73,946 of NJDC01002092.1, read as the reverse complement.
TTAATGCATACAGAGTAAAATTAGTGAATTTAGGAAGCATTTTGTACAATTTAATTCAGATAAAGTATACAATTGATGTGTTCAGAAAGAAATTAATGTACCGTGTATTCCCTCGTTGGCACCCTATCTCACTAGAGTTTTCGTCAGGAGGGCAACACTTTACGCAAGACCCTAATATGTATTTTCTATCGTCGGCGCTTGGTAAAACTTCCAAATATTCATATTTTTAAAGAAAGAAACACTTGTACTGTTTTACTTATCACTTATAATTTATTACTTTGTAATTAGTAGCCTACCGGTTTCGCTTATACAGCATCATCAGGGTTAAAACTTAAACTACTCAACAATATTATTTTCGATGTGTAAATATAAATTCATTTATAATGGGTAGATACAAAAAACTTTGATACGTTATACAACGGAGTTGCCAGCTATAGATTATTTCACCACTAAATGGTGAAAAAAGTACCATTTTAGAAAATATTAAAAAACATGTCACAATTTGCTAATTTTGAATAATACTAATCCGAATTCAATATTACTAAATCGGATAATTTGATGCAAACTTCAACTTGATTTGTGGCAGATACTAACGCTAACGCCAAAAACTAAAAAAAGTATAATGATCCTAGATACAGAACCATTCAAGGTGCGAACAACTCAAGCTAGTGCCTTTTTTACTTCCTCAATTTTATTACGTAAGTACACGCAATACAACTTTGAATAGTCAGGTGTCTGAGACGTGTTAATGATTGACATTTATAGTAATCAACATTGTCTAATTATTGCACATTACGTTTTTATGCTATAAAATAGATAATAATAGATAGAGAAAAACAAACAAGTGCTTCCCCGTGTTGGTCCGGGCTCCTTTGCAGAATAGACCATCTGCCTTTCTTTGCAGGCAGCTCGTAAAAGGCGAGCATAGAATTACCATCACTAGCATCGTGACATCTGGCTAGGTGGTAGAGTTTCGCAGCGACTCGCCCGGATTGGTACCACCGCCTTACCTATTCCTGCCGCGATAACGACATGACGTGACATGATGACGTAGCCGGTAAACTAACTTTGCTCGAGGGCTAACATCCCGACCTTAGGTTGGCAATGCACAATTATCACCTTTTGGTGTCTCTAGGCGCCGTGAATTTCTTACCATCAGGAAATTCATCTGCTTGTTTGCCTTCCTCTAACATAAAAAAAACTTTTGTTATTCGAAGTCCGCTGATACTTAAATCATGGAAAAGATCACATGGGAGGTTACAGGCTCTTAAAACGGTATTATTTCAATAATACTAATTACCATCGGAGAAAGACAACCTAATAACGTATATCATAAAGTTCCTTATAAAAGCGAATATTTAGCAAGATGGAAATAATACTGCAGCGTTCATGGTAGGGTTCCTGGTAGTGTTGGCCTTAGCTACACGCGGATTGGTTTTCGAAACATACATCTCATGTGTTGTTTAAATTTTTAATCGATTTTCAAAAAGATGATTAATCTAATTAGATTATAATTAAAAATGTATTATATTGTTTCTAACAATGCATGTTGTTTTTAATTTTCTTTTTATTCCTCTTAAAAAGAGAATGTTCTAAAATTAATAGACGTTTTTCTTCATTTTAACCGACTCCAAAAATGAGGAGGTTCTTAATTGAACTAAGTTTTTGTACGTTTGTTACGCGATTATATTTTTTCTGTATTAAATTGATTCGTCGCCTATGTGGTCTAGCGGTCTGGTTTAGCGTTCTTTACACAAGGTATGGAGTTCGGTTCCCGGGTCGGGTAACTCAAAGCATATTTATCAATTATTTTGAAAAATAAAGTAACAAGAGATTGGATAAGTTGCCGGCTGGTGATTTTGTGGGATTTCGAAAAGGTTTTTATTTGCCCGCCTAGCAAATTGTAAATTTAACACAAAGGTCTAGAATCTACTAGCAAAAGTACATGATAAAGAACAGCTGATTACTTAAATATAAATTCAAATACTGTACTTACTTTAAACAAAAAGATTTGATATGATATGCACGTACATTTTTAATATTTATTTAAGAATAATAATAATAAAAGTATCTTCAGGCCCATATTCCCGAAGAGGTTATCAGAGGTACAACCACGATGAGCCGAAGAGACTAAGTCCCACAATGTCATAGGTGGCAAGCCTATTGCCAACCGGGCACAAATCCAATCTCGAGCCACATTTTTTTAATAGAAAATTGGAAAAACCGCATTTTCTTTTTATTGCCCGACCCGGAAATTGAACCCAGGATCTCATGAAGTCAAGACCTAGACCGCTAGACCACAGAGGCGAGTAATAATAATAATGAAATAATAATACATTTAGTTTTTACTGTATTCGGCAATACAGACACATTACCATGCTCATTGATTAAAACGCTTGGTAAAAACACGTAATTCTGCCACAAAATAAAGTTGTATATTTTTTTTTATAAATAAAAAGAATAATTAACTGAATGTAAAATAAACATCAAAAAATGTTAAGTAATAATTTCATTCATTTTATTATCATTGCAATTTTTATTTTTGTGTAATATATTTATGCCCCTTTGTAATAGAAACATCGGTAGTTGCTTATCAAAGGCAAGCCAATTGCAATCGCAAAAAATCTAGGATACGTGATCCGTTGACGACAGGTTTGCTACTTATCACATTGTGACATTATGGACAAACGGGCAAGCTACACATTTTGACAATAGTGTAAAGTTTATTACGTTTGTCGAGTTTGAGCACATAATAGAATACCCATTATCATATTTTCATATTCAATCATATTTTGTCGTTTAACGGCCAATGTTAATAATGTATCTCAATCCAATGGATTTCAAGTAATCTAGATAGTTGCGTATCCGGCGGCCTATCCCATACCTAATTGCTATATTTATCCTGTCCACAGATATGTTGTTGGCAAGCGATAACATAAAAATGGATCAAAATATCAATCTTGGACAGCAAGTTTTGGATTAGGATTGATGATTAATATTGGCCGTAAGTTTATACGGTTACGAAATCTATATACAGGAGTATATGAAAATAGCGCAGCTACTTAAACTGATGATAGTACACGATACCAGGAAGCCAATAAAAATAGAATAAGAAAAAAATCTTCATTTGTTGCCGAGTAATAAGCGTAGAAAATGTTCAACTTTTTAATCATATTTTCGCATAAAACTTATTAGAATGTATAGAGTAAGTGTTACTGAGTATTATATATCGATAGAATATTATATATATATATATATATATAGAAATACATATTTTCAACAAAAGGATAGCTATCCTTTTGTTGAAAAGATGTATTTCAATCCATTTTTGAAATAAATCAATTTTACCCTGTTGATAGAAAATTTAAAAACAATATGCTTCGCCTTAATGTAGCCAAGCCAATGAGTTTAACGCCTGCTTGTTTTCAAAGAAATACCGCTCTACAGGGAAGTACTCAATCAAACGAAATAAGTAAGCATAATAAGTTAGTATGTGCAGACGTATGCATGTTAACGTTAATCGTTAATCCGTTAACACATGATAATTGCAATTTTTATAACATAGTAAATCAAATTTGGCCACGGACTTTCGTCCGTAGTGGTACTGGAATCCAATTCCATAATACACTGCACAGATGTAAACTATCACACCACACCAAATCCAAACAGTACGCAGTACTTAAAAAAAAAGTTTTTTTTTTAATACACTGCACAGATGTAAACTATCACACCACACCAAATCCAAACAGTA
>NJDC01002092.1:46424-69860 GCA_002245475.1 Calephelis virginiensis | reverse complement strand
AGATGTAAACTATCACAGCACACCAAATCCAAACAGTACGCAGTACTTATTATTTAATAAATTCAATAAACAAAACACTTGTCATTGTAAGCACCGGCGATAAGTAATTATAAACAATACATAAATAACAAATCAAAATTCTCCGCAGTTTTCTTTTTTCCTCACAAGCACGCCAAGAAATGGGTAATTAACTAGTTTTATTTCACTCACACACATTGCACTGGCATGCCTAGCACGCCATTGTCTGACGGACCTTGCTTAAAGATTATAAAAATGTATGTAATATTTTTGCAAGCTAATAAAGTTTTTTTTATTAATCGTCTGCTTTATTTTGAACCGTAGACTTGACACAGGAAATTGCCAAAAATAAATCTTACCAAATAAAACTAAACAATCATAATTTTATGTTACGTAAGTTCAATGTGTATATAAATCACTTCTGAATCAGTTTAGTAGTAAAAAACAACCGAGTCCGTCTCTGTATGGCGGTTTCCTTTCAGCGCCTTGTAACATGCCGCTGTCTCAAGCCGAAAGGCGAGCGCCATCAGTGTAAATTCCCGAGTAAATTTTCCGTTAAATAAGGCTCGGATCACACTATCGGCCAATGATCATATTTTGTTACTAAGCATTTTTTTTAAATAAATGCAATGAAAATAAATAATGCTGTAATTTTACTTCTTTTATTCAAGTTATATCAATCATTATCACTATCATTATCTTAGCGTTGTGTAGCTCACATTTAGATAAGAATGTAGGATCCGATTTTTTAATATTTTTTTTAGTTTTAACCTTAACCTTCCATTAACCTTCATGGTGTAAATACTTAAAATTGTGTAATAAGCAATGTAATTAATATTCACAGATATTTAGGCAATGTTTTATTAGTTATAAATTGATTTATACACAAATGGAATAATAATCGTATTTGTCCCCTCATTTGACCAATTGTTATTTTTTTTTATTTAAGAAAATGCGATAAATAATTATGGTACGGTAATTAATGATAAAATTTAAAATATTTGAATCAAGTGTGTGACATAACAGTTTACTCAGCAAACCTCGGCGATGTAATTTTTTGCCAATTAACCAAATCGAAACTCACTTTTACCATAAGTTGGATAATTTTATGTGTCAAGTTAAGGGTGTAGAAATGAGTGAATAAATAGTTTATAATACTACAATCAATAATAAGACTAACGAAACCTAGTAATAATGTAACCTAGTAATGGATAAATAACAAATTTGTCGTGTTGTGTGCTATGACACTAAAGCGTTTTCCTTGGTATGGTTCCCAAACTTTTTTTGGCATAGACCCAATTTTTAGTTTTGTAAGTTCCAGAACTCGTCGAATATATGAACATTATTTGAAAATTTACGTTGTGATAGACTTCTAACCAAGAATAAAGGATTGAATGAAAAAAAAATCAACTTTAAACGTGATTTCGTATTATATAGAATCTAATGGACAATCGTATGTTTTACTTATTAAAATCACGTGATAACAATAGTAATAGCATGAATATTGAACATTAAAAGCGTAGCCATATAGTATAATATGGTAGCGTGACCATAATCTAGATTTCGCATTTTGTCTTGTTCTCTTCAGCAATACTCCTTTGAGGAGCTTGGAGCATGCCAACTGCTCTAAGTATTTCTTTTCTCGTTAAATGGTGCCGCTGTATAATGCACACAATAGGTTTAACTCTAAACGATGTTGTTATAAAACTTAAAATTTGACACAAAAAAATATCCCAATGTTACTGTAGGTAAACGAAATTTTCCATCTTCGTTACCATTATGCTGCGTAAATCTTTTGTTTTCTCTTCAGTTTTTTCAAATTTAAATTTAGAATCCTCTTGTTAACCTTTTACAAAATAGTCTTTCATCAAAAGATTTTACAACTGGTCAGTATTTTTCGAGTTTAAGAAAATCCCTTGACGGTGTTGTGCGTATTCCTAAGAAAAGTCTCAATTTTAATGTTTCAATTTTGTTGTTCAAAAAATGCTATAGGTTCCCATATAAGGTTTGAGGATTTTCCTCGAATAAATCAATGGAGTCATAAGAAGACAAAGAAGATATTCGAATTGAGATCCTCCACCTTTTCTAAAAGTCGGTTAAAAAGCTTTAACTATTTGTTTTTGTTTTAGGTGAATTTATCAGGACGATTCTTTATAATTGCAAGTTAACACGTTTTTTTTATTAAAATTGGTCTCCCTACTATTATCCACTGCTACCAACTTTCCTTTTTATTGTCAACATTTATTTTTTACCTTAAATAAATCCGGCCGATTGTTTGCCTTTCCTTATTATGAAAGTTTAAACACTATTATTACAAAAAGAAATGGAACTTTCCAATTGAATAGAAAAGTTAGATAAATTTATCAAGTCAATGGATGATACCACCCAAGGATGCGACTGGAAATCTTTGAGGATCGCTGCCGTGATTTCTAGTATTATTACTTATAATTCATTATTTTTTCAGTCTCGTTTTAAATTCATTTAGAGTCGCACGTGCATTGAGTGAATTTACCTTACGCGAAAATCGTAAAACTTTTTTACGATTTTCGCGTAATGCGTGGTGGGGTTTATAACTCAAGAACGGGCTCACCTATTCAAACCAAATGTTTAGGCTTCGTTCGACCTATTTATGGTTTATTTGAAGTTTGCATGATATCGGACGAGCGGTTCTTCATTTATTCATTCATTCATTCTTCATTTGATCGCCTCGTTGGTCGAGTGGCTAGCGTATTCGCCTAACTGCATCGACGAATCGCGAGGCTCGAATTCGATTCCCGACGGGGGCAGGCATTTGTGTGATGAACATTTAGATGTCTGCATTTCCGGGTCTGGGTGTTTATTAAATGTATTCTGGTATCTATTTAAGTATTTCTATGTAATATTATCGTTGGCTAACACCCATAACACAAGCATATAATTTGCTTACTTTGGGGTTAGATTCACTTTGTGTAACTTATCCAGGGATATTTATTTATTTATTCATCACATTTTTTGTAACAAATGAATTCAATAAAGGCGGATCATTTTGTGAATGGGCATTTTTCGGTCAAATTGAAACTTTTTTCAGATGGGGATTGTGCTGTCATATTGAAACTTTTTTCATTTGTTTTTTTGTTTTGTTCTGTTATGTCATTTTATGTCATTAATGCGGTCACATAGTGGTCATCGCGTGGTCATATACGTAGCGATGCACGTACCGGGCCGCTAGTTTGTTATATATGACAATATCTGATAACTTTTTATCATAACTATTAAATTAAAAATGAAAAAAAACCCCGACACAAGAACTTAACTTCCTATAAAAAGTAAAAAAAAATGGTTAATCTCCCCACTTTCACCCCCCACAACTTTGGAACGGTTCAACTGATTTTCTTCAAACATGTCTAAGAACACTCGCACATAAGTTAACTTTAATACAAATACTGCATCCGTTCGGCAGTTATGCTGCCACAGACAGACAGATACGTCAAACTTATAACACCCCTCTTTTTGCGTCGGGGGTTAAAATTGAAAGGCACTATATGCCTTTCATCGTTATAATCGTTATATAATAATCATAAGTACTGCCTAAACTATTCTTATCGTAATCAATGCTCGCCATTATCGTATTCCGATCGGGTATAGCTAATAGAATCGCACATGTGGTTTAAGGTATTAGCCTTTAAATAGCGAGGCCTGCAGATTATTCAAAAATATTCATACAAGTTGCCTTCCCCTAGTTTTTTGTTGTCTGTGTTTATACTACTATTCGCTTAGTTACTAAAAAAATATCTTCACGCTCATATTCCCGAAGAGGTAGGCTGAGACACAATCAAGGCACTCACGAGTCACGACTAGCCGAAGACACTAAGTCCCACAACGTGATAGGTGGCAAGCCTATCGCCAACCAAGCACATGTCAATCCCGGGCAACGTTATTTTTTTAGAAAATTGAAGATATACATTTTCTAATTTTTTTTTTGTTAACCGTCTCGGGGAAGGAACCTGGGACCTCAAGAAGTTAAGTCCGACGCCGGACCTCAAGACCACAGAGGCGACTTATTCATATGAGTATGTAGTGAGTATAGTATGAAATAAACGATTTGGAGACTAATTTTTTTTAATATGAATAATATTTAAAGTACTTACAGTACCTACTACTATTTAAATTATGCGCTTCGGCTTTACACTTTTTACTGTTTTTACACTTTATACTTTTACTTTTAAATTGATTGACCTAATCTAAACTTAAATGAAATGATTAATTATGTGTAATAACAACTCTATATTTCTATTAAGATTGACGAATATAGCCGAAGAGCATAATTTGAATAGTACTACTGTATCAAGGCTCGATAATTGTAACTTTCTATGTTTACTAAGTCTCCTATAGACATCACATCCTAATAAGTTTGTATATCTGGTATAATCTGTCCCCGTCGCGTCCTACCCAATAACCGCGGCTAACGCAAGCCTCACTCCCAACCCAAGCAACCCTAACTCACAGGACACTACACTACACCATCGTCGGCGACAAAACATCTATTCCGTCCAGCACCTAACGCCGAGCAACGCCACTATTCCTCCGTCAAGTCCACCCAGTAACCAGAACGCAGCACAAAGTCGAGGTACGGTCTCCCGGGAGACAGCCCTTGTTGTTGGCGTTGCAGGGAACAGTCCAATCCATCTAAATAAAGATATCTCGGGCTGAGCACTCTGCTCGTCCCGCAAATCCCGGTGAAGTTGTAAAAACCGCGAGGTTGTCAATACATAAGTCATTAAACAATAAAAAAAGGTATAATCCAAACGCGATTTGTGAGGGTTCAAAAAAAACAGCAAAACTTAATGCAAACTCTCACCTCCTAATGCATGACGTTGGGTGATAAAAGTTCCATTTTTTTATTTGTTTGATTCTTTTGTGTGCTAATACTCCTTAAGTTACAAAATCAAAGGTTTTCAGGACTTCAGAACGTAATCCCCATGTTGGTCCGGGCTCTTTTGTTGAATAAACCTTTCTTTCTAAAGTCTTTCTTTGCAGGCAGCTCGTTATAAGGCGAGCATAGGCTAACCATCACTAACACCGTAACATGTGGCTAGGTGGTAGAGTTTCGCAGCGCCCCGCCCGGATTGGTACCACCGCCTTAGCTATTCCTGCCGCCATAACGTCAGTGCTTGACTTTGACGTGTACTGGTTCTTAGGAAACGTAGTTAGGTAGTGTTTTTGACGTGACAACGTCTTATAATTCGATGAAGCCGGCTGCACGCACCAAAAAACATGACCCATGCGGCGTTACCTTGCTCTGAGGCGTGCCATTTAAGGCTTAAAGTGTAAGCGAGAGCGCGGAATGAGCGACAAAGAGGCATAATCAGCCTCCGTTCTTATGACGTCGTCACGTTCAACAATCGTCAGTAAACCGACTTTACTTTGACAGACAACTGCTTTTTCACTTGATTTTGCTCATTTTTGCGGGACACTCCTGTGCCTAGATAAGTATATAAGATAAGATAAGATAAGTAATGACATAGTTTGTTAGAAGACTACTCGTGTAGTAGACTAATCATTACTTAATTCCACCATAAATTTATAGGACGATAAAATAGTTGTAACAAGCAAGGAGTACTGCCTTCACCAAAAGTACGCTTTACTCATGGAAAATTGTTCGTTGTGTTGGGTATTTGTAAGTACTTTGAATTTATTTAATTAGTTTACATAATTTTAGCACTTTAAATGTATCCCCTTCACTTTGTCAAGTGCATGCTAAAATGAGGTATCTTTTAACATTCTTATTTTTGTTAGGTACCTATTACGATATTTACTTTATCTGATGAAAACTGAAGAAGTGGTCTTAAATAAAAGATGCCTATTCTTAGCTCTTTATTTAAAGACGCTTATATTATAATGTGTTGGATACACCTTTGAAAATAAAGAATCTCAATTCTTAGCCGTTCGAATAATAGAGGAAGTAAGCTTTTTAAATACCGATGACATCCTGATTTATGTCTCGATCATTGCCTTAGAAATGGAGCCAGGGTAATCAAATAGTGTAGCTCCTTAGCACACTCTTAAAGTGCAACCTGTAGAAAACTAAAAGTCGAGCAACACTGCGACGGTGTTTAATTTCCAGCACTTATATTAGAACTAAAACAAAAGATTTTAAAATGTTTTTAATTTTCACTTCATTAGTAAATAATAAATATATTCCTCTATAAAGTATCTATCCACACATTTTTTCTACTTATAAAATTTGAACACATGTCTCTATTACTCTCGGTGTTAGATTTGATTTTCTTATACGCTGAAGCTGGCTGCGTATGTCCGTTTTGGTCGTTTGTATGAAACTTTCAATATTCTGCATACACTCGCTCGATGACATTTGTTACATTTCGATAATTTTAAGGTACACATATACTATTTAAATTATATGCTTAGGCTTTATTCGTCAAGCTTCGGAAATTCGAATGTATTTTAAAGATATCTATATAGAGTTGTTATTACACAATTAATTACATACTATAATATTGCATAAATAATACAAAAATATTACAGCTCTATACAATTCTTATTACTGAAATAGGTATTGCGTGCTTTTACTTCCATCTCAGTCGAGGCACTGACGAGTATTGGCGGCTAAAATGACGATCGCACATTGGTTTCTTGATCGATTAAATTCGTAAATACGAAATATACCGAGGTGCATAATTTAAATAGTATAACATGTGTATATTGGTACGCACGCCTCTTAATTATTTTTATTATATAGTGCGTCACAAGCCGACACCACTGTTTGAAGTTTGTGGGGTTAAAGAGGATCTAATTCACCTATTGTTTGAATGTGACCTCACGGTACCATTTCGAACTCAACTGGGGATCAATTTTGATTCTTTAAACATCGGGATTATAAATACAGTCCTCAGCTCGCCGAGATCGGACCAAGCAAAATCCCTGTACAGGTATGCTCAGCGGTGTCTTTCAGCAAGAGCTAAGAGACACGGCTGATCATATTTTGTTTATAAATTGCATTTGTATTCCCCAATGAGGCCGGCATAGTCACCATGAGTGAACTAAGACCTCAAAAAAAAAATAAGATAAAAAAAAACACCTACGCATTACGAGCACGCAATCTATACCAGCGTATGAGAAAATCTAACCTTATTATAGACGTACTATCAGTTGTAAAAGTCCATGAATTTGATTTCACGATTGACTTTTCTAAGTGATAGTACTTACTATTTACAATTTCATAAGTTTTTATAAATGATTTAGGTTTTACTAAAGTGTACATCTTAATTTAACAAACTCTATTATATTTTACAAAATTTAAATTATAAAACTGTTTTACAATATGGAAGGATTTTTTGGATTGCGTAAATTATCCAAATAAAAAAATATTTTACAATGTTCACCAAATTGTTTCAAATCGACAGGTTTATCAAGTTTTTTTTTTATTTTAACCGACTTCTGAAAAAAAGAGGTCATATGTCCGACTCCTTTATTTTTTACGCATGTTAACAATTTCTCAGCCATTTGGTTGATTTGAAGCGACTTTGAAACATATTTTTGTATTTCAAAGAGCACACTTCCGAGCTGTTCCTACTGCCACCAAGTATGATATGATAATATAATCTTTGGGAAATCAGTGAAAATATAAATATTTGTGACATACATGATTTACATATAATCGAAGAAGTTTTTGCAGTTTTACTGCGCTAAAATTATTAAATAATTTTTGTTGACGTATGACATTTTCTTACAAAAATATACGATAATTTCTAATGATACGGCTTTCGTTTTATTTTATATCAAAAATCCAATATCTTCATCACTACAAATTAACGAGTACAGTAGTACTATTTAAATTATGCGCTTAGGTTATATTCGGCAAGCTTCGGAAATCCCAATGTATTTTAAAGATATCTCTATAGAGTTTTTATTACACATAATAAAAACGCTTAAATTTAGATAAGGTCAGCCAATTTAAAAATAAAAGTATAATAAAAAGAGTAAAAAGTGTAAAGCCGAAGCGCATAATTTAAATAGTAGTACTGTACTAGCTGTTCCCGCGTACTTTTTTTCACCCGTTCAGTTTGAATGGGAAAAATTAAAATGTTTTTCCCATTTTCCTCAAAATTAAACAGGATTAAAAGTATTCTATGTCCTTCTCCTAGTTTGAAGCTACCTCCCCATCAATTTTCAGCCAAAACGGTTTAGCCGTTCTGGAGTTATAAATAGTGTAACTATCACCACTTTCTTTTATATATATAGATAAAATACTAAGATGTTCTAAATATGAAATTGTAAAGCAAAACGATAAAATTTACTTAAAAGCCAAATGAATTACTTCAAATTTAAGGAAATATCCGAATACGGTCATCTTCTTTATTGAGATGAGGTCAGAGCAGTGTCAGTGTTAGATCATTGTTTTGATATTTTCGATTAAATACGAATTTTAAACACTGAAATTGACACCTGTTACTTTTGCTGTTTGAAGTCCGATTCCTATTAATCGATGAACCATAATCCGTTAGTATATCCATTAGTTGTTTATCTAAAAGAAATGAAGCGTTGCTCATATTTGCATAAAATGCTATGAGTTACCAATATACAACAGAATGACTGTTGTTAGATTTTTAGTATGTGTACAAAAAACTACCATTCATAAAAAAAACGACTTGTTTCTTGAACATATTAACCAGGCATAAACCACACACACACAAACGTATATAAGTTAACATCTTAATCAGAAAAAAGGAAGGATCGGCAGAAAAAAAATTGATGCCAGTAGGTAGTAATATATACAATGAAAATTACACCAAGATTCAGATTACTCAAATTACTCATAAATAGAGTACTAATATTATAAAATTAAATTGTACAAACCGTTTTATACTTAGTATATACCGTTTGTGTCTAAATCATACTAAATATTTATTTACACATACATATATAAATAGTTAAAATGAACTGCAATGTCTATTATATTTCGATTTCTAAAAATTAACAAAAAAGAATGCACATAGTTTAGGTCCGTTAAACTAAGGAGCGCGAAGCGCTAATTTGACAGCACTATAGTTTTTTAATAACTTTTTTTTAAATTCACTTTAGCGGTTCAGTTGTTGGACTTGACTGCATGAAGTCCCGGGTTCGAATCCCGGGTCGGACAACAAAAACAAAATTGGGTTTTTCCAATTTTCTCATAATAAAAAAAATTGTTCGGGATTCGAAGTGTGCCCGATTGGCGATATGCTTATCACCTATCACATAGTGGGACTTAGTATCTTCGGCTAGTCGTGGGTGCCCTGGTTGTGCCTCTGCCTACCTCCGGGATATGGGCGTGAAGATGCTTTTAAAAAAAGTAAAGGTTACGAGGCGGAACAAATACTATTGAATTGTCTATATTACACAAACTGTTTTGTATATTTTGATTAATAAAACTTTTTCTGATTGCCATCTTACCCTGTTAGAATATTGCTTTTTGGCACAAAATTTTCTATATACAAAGTGAAAAGAAGTTTTTTTACAGATTGTCAATTTCATATTAATATCTGGATGTGCTAGGTCTTGCGTCTTCTGTTGATCTCCACTTGCTTTCTAAAGTCTGTTTCTGTTCTGAATGGACACTCTGATGACTAAACCTTCGATGTTCATCGTAGACTTGATCTGATAAATAAAAAACACTATCTGCACTGATTTTTCTTTTACTATGCAATGTAATTAAACTAGACGATGAAGGCGCAATTCTGTGTGGAAATCTAGGAGACCCTCTTATTCTTTCATAAGAACTCGGCTGTCGTATTAAATTCTGATTTTCTGGTAATATAAAATTCACTTTAGTTTCTGGCTCGGCCACATATTTTTGCCCTGATGAAATTGATTTTTCTGATGAATATTTTGAGCATGATGGCTCATCATCTGTTACTCGAATGATTGGTCCACTTCGAGCATAGGACTCTCGTCTTAGCTCTGGATGTGGAACGTGCAGCATATTACATGATAATACCATTGAATGTTTCCTATTCCCAGGTACCAGGCCAGCTATCATGCCTACATGCATTTTTAATGCAGCAGCAAGGGATGGACCAGTTCCTTCAGACATGCTCATGGTAGAAGCTTTGCGACTGGGTGCTCTACTGCCGAAGAACGTTTTGATTCTACTTAATAGTCCCGGGTTTTCTTCACGTTTATTTAAGCAGAGGTTGTATAAGTCTATAGCTGGTTGTGATTTTCTGGTGTTAAGTTTTGGTTGAGAGCTGAAACTTATGGAGTTTCTTCCTCTGCAAGCTTCAGCTGAAGGCCAGCTGGCTCGGGGTATAACTGGTGGTAGAACAGATAGCAGCAACATTGGTAGACCACCACTGATACTGGGGGTTCGCCTGTCAGTATCACGAATGTGCTCTTCTTCTTCCACTGTATTCAGTTCAGTCTGAAACAATATTGTTAATTGGTTATCATTTTATTTATGGATTTGGAAGATAATGATTTATGTGGCTACTCTTTTTTCCGGATTGAAACACAATAGTGGTAAGCACCGATGTTATGGTGGCAAGACTAGTTAAGAAATTGGACTAATTCAGATTTGGTCGTCTTAAAACTCTAGCACCTAGTAACAGTCTCGGTATTAGTGACAGGCACACTGACCCTTATTTCGTGTGACACTTAAAAACTGTTAATCTATAGCGTACAATTGAACCCAAGGATCAACACAACTTACATCTTTGCAATAACTCATACTCACAGTTTAATATTAAATTTACCCACCCGTTTCGACAAAGCAATTGAAGCCTCCCCAGAATCACCCGGCGATGACAACAATCGCTCCAAGCGTCCTATCTCTCGGTCTAACGCTGCCACCTCCCTTTTATATACTTTGTTTTGGATTTCAATCCGAAAATGTAATTCTCTTGTTTCGTCAGTCACAAATCTTCTGGTTTTGCATTCCAATCTTAACCCCATGCTTCGAATAACAGGATCTTCCTCAGCTGTAATATAGATTTTTGTTTGAAATATAGGTTTAGGTTTAAAGAACTTTATTTCTCATAAGAATTTTACATTCACTTAAAATGAGATACAATGACGTTTTTATACACTTGCAAGAAAACAATTTTAACATCCGGGCCGTTGGATAAAGAAGATTGTCTTATTTACTATAGTGAGGATATAATATGATTTTTTAGTTTAGCCTTAAATGTTTTTATATTGTCACATAGTTTGATTTCATCTGGTAGTTTGTTGAACAGTTGTACTCCCTCAAACAGAATTGTCTTTCTACCATAAGTAGTTCTTACATTATCAATGTGAAGTTTATATTTATTTCTTAGGTTCGAAATATGCGATCTCTCACAAATTTTTATTTCCGATTGTATGGAACCTGATTGAATTTTTTTGATTAGAATGCATGTATTGTATGTGTAAAGTTGTACTATATTCATTATTTTTGTGTTCTTATAAAGTTGCGTCGTCGGAGTAAAATAGATTTAAATTAAATTAAATATTTCTTTAAAAAACATACCTCTTGTAGATATGGCACAATAATTTAAAATATCTATAGTTTATAGTAGATTTCGTACCATCAGTATACATTTTTAAATTAAATAAGTCGCATACTGTGTGCGTCTTTTTCTCTTTAAGACACGTACTGTGCCGATCAAAGATAATGGTACTAGACTACTGCAGGCCCACGCCAAAAAATAAATGGGTCATATGAACCACCAGGTGATGTATATAGGACGAAATAAGAGCATAAAATAGTAAGATTCAGTACTATGCGGTCATCTGTAAACTGTCCAACTTAGTGCAGGGGAGAATTCAAAAGTGCAGGTAGAGTGAGTCCATTTTGGTCATTTACTTTTATATCGTATATACTTCACCTGGTGGTTCATATAACCCATCTATTTTTCGGCAAGATACATTGAAGAAAGTTCGAAGTGTAATCACATGAGTAAATAAATGTATTTAGATTTATGCGCTCTTATTAATGCGATATAAAAATATATCTTACCTTTTCTTCTAATAGCAATAATTTTTGGAAAAAACAAAAGACACACAGTTGATGTCGTCACTACCAGGATTAAGCTTGTGATGGTCACGTACACTAATGTAGCTCTTTCAGTGATAATAGTCCCAATAACAACAACGCATATGCTGGTGATAACAACAGAATATACACTGATTCCAATATATTTAGAGTCGTTTAGTGCTGATATCTTTACGTTTCGTGTTTCCCAGGCCATATAAACACCAACAATAAGTAAGAGCCCTTTATAGATATATAATACACACAACCAGCCAGTTATGTTTTGTGATTTGCAAACTTCTATCTGAAAATAAGTTTGAAATATTAGTTCGTCATACGAGAAAATATATTTGAACCTAGTCTCCTAGCCTAGATTACTACTCCCGTTGAGGGTAAAAAGCTCTAGCAATTGAAATCAGTTATAGATGTTTCTGCTCCTACTATAATTTTAATAAAACATAGCTAACATGGCCAATGACACACCTAATGGAAATTCTACGAAATAGCATCTTGAACTTTACCGAGATGTTGTAATAAAAAGAAGAAAGAATTCCAAAACAGTGTTTTGGGCTTAGCAGCGTTCCGTTAAACTATTTTGATTATTTAAAATTTACAGATGTCATTTAAAATGTTGTAATATGTAGGTATAGTGATTAGACCAATTTCAATACTTTTTGTTACTGTGACCCTGTTACTTTTGTCCATGACCAGCCGACTATTCATTATTTTTGCGTATTACTTTACCTATTCCTGCCACCATAGTGACATTTTTTGCCACTGTACTTGAGTATGTACCATAGAACCACTGAATGGCAGATTGAATGGACTAATTCTGGCCATAAGACCTATTAGTCACATCTGCAACGTCTACAGGCAACGCTTCTTCGATATCTTAAAACGTTAATAAAATAGTGTCTCTAGACGTATGTAAAAACATTCGTATACTTACGCGCCTTGCAAGGCTACACAAATTTACACTTTTATGTCACTTACTTGAGGTTGATACACAACGCTTCGATCAGTACTACTGATTTCAATCGTCAGGTTCTTCAAGTGCCTTTCCATCGGGTCAAAAACAGCCCATAATGTGACAATTAACCCATCGATGACTAACAGAGCACAGACTAGAGAAATCAGAGGAGTATCCTGCAGGAGCTTCGTCTTACAGACGCCAATACGATTGCTTGAAATAATAAATTATATAAGTTCAGAAAGCACTTTCGGCTTATTGAATAATATGTTTCAAATTAACTTCCTCACATAAATAAAAGAAAATGTGTTGTTTTAAATTAACCACACTTGATAATATTATTGAAAAATGAAAATTAAATAAAAATGACCGTACCATCCATATTGTAATTTATAAACGACTTTTACTGTAACAATTATTTTTAGTGTCATCGCTTATTGTAAAAGGGGTTCTAGACGGTTGTAAGCATTGGTAAAGGGGTTCTAGACGGTAGTAAATATGAGTTAGCATAGATTTAATTCAAATTTAATATTAATCAGAAGAGGGAAACAAAGTTTCCTCTAGGGATACCTTTGTTAGAAGGCGTATTTACAACCGTCTAGAACATGTTTTAATTGCAAAGTAAATTAGACAGTAATACGAAATTATAATTCGATTCAAAATAAATTCTAATATTATTTGAAATAAGTCTAGGTTAGTTAATTTATTTCAGTTAATTTGGGTCACTTACACGTTTCTACGTAGATAAAATATATAATATATAGTCTTAAGTCTAAACTGCCAAATATTTAAACTTATGGTAAAAGCTAACTCAGAGTTAAATATTTAAACTAGAAACGTGGAAGCGTTCCTAATGGGTTAAGTTATTTAACTCTAAGTTAGCATCAACCAAAACGTGGTTTTACGCTGTTTTTTTTACCCAGAAACGTGAAACGCGCTCTGAGTAGATAAAAGGATTTTGATAAGGCTAAAGTTTAAAGTATAAGTAGTTTTTAAGCGACTTCAAAAAAGAGAATTTTTCTAAAATAGAATTATATGTTCAACTCCTCCATATCTTTTATGTACGTTAATCGATTTCTCCGTAATTTCTGAACCGATTTTAAAAAAATGTGTTTGTTTAAAAGAGCGTACTTCCGAGGTGGTCTTATTGCCACCAAGTTATTTATTATGGAATCTCAGGGAAATTGAGGAAAATGCTTAATTTTTGTGTATGTAGCTTATTTTCTTATTGAAATCGGAATCGGTTTATACAGCTTACTGCGCTTAAGTTATGTTTATAGTTACGCTTCTTGCTTACCTTATGAAAATCCGGTGAACCCGATAGGTCTTAGCAAACATAGACCCAAACGCGAGTGAAAATCCTGCCGATAGTATGTATATTCTTCCCTGAAACATTTTATATATTAACTGTAGCACTTGCTCCGTGCTTGGGTGAAATTTCTATAAATTACTTGCACGAGATTTAATAATAGAATAATAATAGTATCAACCTAAGCGCTGTTTTATTGAAATTATATGGATGTAGGTAAAAAATTAAAAACAATGAATCGCAATTTTTTAAAAATAATTTTAAACGTTTTATCTAGGATTTTCATAGGCAACAGATTTTCAATTTGATTTATAATACAGTAAATTTATTATTAAATATGTTTCATTTTATTATCAGTTCGGTGTAGGATGATGTAGGTTCGGATCTCCTACTAAGTATTAATGATTTCGGAAGGTCAACTCGATTTATGTATATCAAAAAAGTAACAACGATAGCACTGAGCTGATGATATAACTAATAAAATATTACAGTAGATGAAAATCGTCCAAAAGCATCTTTACGCCCATATCTCCGAAGAGGCAGACAAAGGCATAACCAGGGGACACACGACTAGACGAAGACATTAAGTTCCATAATGTGATAGTTGGCAATCCTATCGCCAAACGGGCACACGTCCAATCCCGGGCAATGTTATTTTTATTAAAAAGTTGGAAATGTGTATTTTAATTTTTTTGCTGACCGACCCGGGGATCAAACCCGGAACCTTCAGAAGTCAAGTCCGACGACAGACCGCTAGAGCACTGAGCTAGTGTTATAACTAATAACACAGTATAAATTGCAAACGTGTTAAAGATTATAGTGAAAATTTACCTAATATTAAAGATATCTAAAAATTTATTATTTTTTCAAAATTCAAAATTATATCTGACTAGGTGGTAGAGTTTCGCAGCGACTCCTTTACCTATTCCTGCCGTTCTACATAAGTGCTTACCGTCGACCTGTTCCGTTTCGGAGTATACAACGTAGCCGTTAAGTTTAATTTTGCTCGAGGTCTGAAATCCTGGCCTCAGCTTAGCAACTTACCATTACCAACTTTGGTAGCTCTAAGCGGCGTGCATTTAATACCATCAGGAAATCTGCTTGTACCACTGCGTGTAACACAAAAACTGTATGTACCAATCAAAGACCTCATGAAGTCAACCCATCTCATGAAAAGCAATGAAAAGACGGGAGACAATAATAAGCTCGTGATATAACTAGAAGTACTTACCGTACACATTGCGGAAAAAGGTATGAAAGACGGCAATGATGCATTATCGACTCCTAGTAAGGCCACTGCTGTATATACCAGTATACATCCAATAAGAGTCATGTTATTTAGTCGAGGCGAAGACAACTTGATTGATCTGAAATTGTAATCGTCATTTATTTATTTATAGAATACACGCTGAAAGTACTTGAATAACTATTCAAATGTATAAACATCCCTGGACAAGATACACAAATTAAATCTAACCCCAAAGTAAGCAAGTTATATGCTTGTGTTATGGGTGTCAGTCAACGATTCTAATACATATAAATACTTAAATAGATAACTGAAGAAATTTCATAAACAACCAGACACGGAAATGCAGACATCTAACTGTCCATTACGCAAATGTGGTCAGGAATCGCATCCGAGCCTCGCACTTGACGAGGCGGTCAAATGAATGAATGAATATGAATCAAAGATTGAATTAAAAAGTTAAAAATACGAATCTTGTCCATCCATTTCGGTTTTTAAATCCTACATTTACACTTGTCCACAAAAAGTTGTAGCCAGGAAACAAAACATATTTGTCGGAAGTTGCAGTTGTCTAAAAATAGTTAGTTTGGAGGTTATGTAATAACGCGACTCAAAGGTGTGTAAAATACCGATTCAAATTGAAAAGAGCAACCAAATTTAGGATGTTTTAGCTCATTTTGGGTTCACTTTCAACTACACACTACTAAACAGTTTTGTGAAATTAGTAACATACAAACATCCATTTATCCATTTTTGTGATATTTAAGAAAAAATATTTAATATCGTTACATAGTATAAAAAAAGCTTTCCTGTGTTTTTGGATTTTTATTTTTTCGGTAGAGATTTTTAATTAAGCCATAACCACGAGTTACTTCTCTCAATAAGTACTTTTTTATAGGTTTATGTCTATAAAACATAGAAATTTGTCCACGTATGCGAAACTGGGAAGAGCTGTTAGTGAATTATATTTTAGATCTGTACAAGATGGTACTACTATAAGGACAAGTAGCAACTGTCACGGGGGTTGCGCCTTAATTTGAAGCCCCTTGTACAGAAAGCAACGAAATATCTGACCTCGTTACAGTGCTTTGACAGTATTGTAAAGGGGTCAGATATTTCGTTTACTGTACAACCTCAGACGAATTCAGTCTCTAAGCCTGAGGGACTATATATTCAAGGTTAGCCAAGGCAAACTCAATTTAAAAGTCCGGGATCTTTCCCTTGATTTTGCCTTTGCCAACGCCGATAATGGGTTAGAAGGAATTGTGACACATACCTTCGCTTACTATAATGCAGGTTAAACGCCAAGAACGCAAAAGCCAACGTTACACCTGCCCCAGACAACGCAGATACCACTAATCTAGCGGGTACAGAAACTGAATCTATCCGTAATACGAGATTCCGTCTTGCCGTTGGTATCCCGCCTGCCCATTTTGGACGAGAACATTCAGGGCACTTTATAAGAGTACCATGACTGTATAGAGCAACGGTTTTCGGACGGCCACCTGCAAAAAACTGTAGTTTTTTAAATATCACCAAGTAGAAGATATTTGAAACATCTGAAGCATTTTTGAAAACTTCATAATACTTAAGGGGAGTGAGAGGTCCGGTGTTGGACTTGACTCCACGAGGTCCCGGGTTCGATCTGCGGGTCGGGCAACCAAAATAACTTTCTAACAAACCCAAAAATTGGCCCTGGGTTGGATTTGAGTCCAGTTGACTATAGGCTTGCCACCTATCACATTGTATGGATTGTTGTGATTTTGTCGACCTCTTTGAGGATATGGGCGTGAAGATACTTTTCAAACTGTCGCCTCGTAGGAGCCTATTGAAGGTTCTATTGACGTCTTATGGCTAAGTAGGTAACATTTATTACCAATCCTACCGATTGGCGAAAAGACCATGGGCGGTAGAGTTCGGCACAGTAACTTGCCGTGTCTATTCTTGCTACCAGAATGACATTGTCATGTTCTGGTACAGAGCTTAGGGTAGCCGGTAGATGTGGGCAATAGGCCTAACACTCAGGTCTTAGGTCAACGACGCACCTGAAACATCGCAATCCTATGGAACAATTGTCTCTTGCAGTAAGGAAATTCGTATGTTATTTCGCTGTATTATCAAATAATATATCACGTAACTTGTAAAAAAAAACGACGGTTTGCACTCCAGGAGTGCCGGAAGAAGTGAAAACTTTAATATTAACGTTGTGCATTTTTGATATTTTGGAATGGTTAGGGAATAATTTTGCATGAATTGAATTAATTATTAGTATGAAAGTACTATCATTTATGTGGTAGAATACAATATTTATTATTGCGCTATCGTTATACACAAACATGACAACACGAAAATTCGCGCAAGCGCCCTGCGCCGTCTTAAGAATTTTCGATCAGATCACTTGTCCTGACGCAAGTTCAGAAGAAACCAACCTATTCCAAAAAAGTGCGAAACGCCGCTAAAGCAGTTTTCGCTTCAAAAATACTAAAATGACATTTTCTAAAATGATTCCTAGCTAGATCAATTTATCGCCCCCAAAACCTCCTACATACTAAATTTCATGAAAATTATATTAATTATTATATCTGATTCCGAGATTCCAATTATATATATATAAGAATTGCTCATTTAAAAGTATAAGATGTAAGCTGTTTTATGACATTTTATATTTTTACCCGACTTCAAAAAAAGGAGGAGGTTCTCAATTCAAATTTACAGTCATGCGTTAACATAACGTCGTAACATAAGTTTTTTATTTTTTTTTGTATATATGTTACGCAATTACTACGTCAATAGCCACCCGATTTTTTTTAAAAATAACCTTTTTTAAAGGATAGGTCATGACCCAGATGTGGTCCCATATAAATTCTAACAAGATCCAACCTTTTTTTATGATATTGGAAGGCAAACAAGCAGACGGATTTCCTGATAGTAAGAAATTCTCGCCGCCTAGAAACACCAAAGGTGATAATGGTGCGTTGCCAACCTGAGGCCAGGATGTTAGGCCTCGAGCAAAAGTAAGTTTACCGGCTACCTTTGGAGGGAAACCGGAACACGTCATGACGTTATGGCGACAGGAATAGGCAAGGCTGTGGTACCAATCCGGGTGAGTCGCTGTGAAACTCTACTACCTAGTCAGCTGTGACGGTGTTAGTGGCGATAAGCCTAAGCCTTTTATGAGCTGCCTGGCAGAAAGGCAGATGGTCTATTCTACAAATGAGCTCGGACTGGAAATTTTCAGTTTTGCATTATAAAGTGTAACTCATAAACTACTGGTAGGATGTTGATAAAAATTGTGAGACCATTTCGAAAAAAGAATTATTAAATCGCGACGGGGTATCGATCCAATGAAATAGTTGGACTTAATTATTATTTTAATACAGCTTGTCAATCTGTCAATTTTATTTAACATAATAGTAAGGTATGATAAGCTTAAGAAACAATGAATTTCGTATCATGTATTTGGATTTCCGCGTTTCGAAGATATAGTAGGGGAGCCCGAGATGCGAAATGTGTAGTAACTCCAGCGTTATTGGGACCAATTGCACTTTATCGATTAAATAGTGGAGAGTAAAAAGATCATGTAAGGTTTTTCTTTTTAGCGGTGCGTTAACTGTCTAGAAGCTAAAATAGCAATTTCAGTCACTTGATCATAGCTGAACTCATCAGATATTAATAATATATATGCCTAACGAGTTTCCGATGACAGAAAGATGTCAATCAGAGAGATTGCTGTAATGGACAATTAACACATATAACTTAGTTTTTGAAAGTTTCTGAAACTCCTACTCCCGTACGTCTTGTCCAAATCATGAGAAAATTCAAACATGGACTTATTGGCATGCAATAAGCTCGCAAAAAAATTAGACAGACAACCCTGCATGCGCGTCTCTATGTAGAGATTTGATACATAATGGAAGTGTTCAACAATTGTACAGGGTATCTCCCCTATCTTAATCTGACGCGCCTGAGTTAGTCCAAAAATCCCCTCTTCGGCTCCCCTACTAATACAAGTTATTGCTATTCATTATTAACAACATGTAAATTTTGCGTCGTCGATATCTTATAAAAGAAAATCGTCTTAGTTTCACTATCTATGACTTAGAACGGCTAAACCGATTTGGCTGAAAATTAACGGGGAGATGCTTTTCAAACCATAGAACGACAAAAGACCCCTTTGTATAGCGTTTGACTTTGACAAAATTAGGAACAACAACAATTTAAATTTTTATTTTAGCACTTGACCTGTGCTTAGGATAAATTTTCTATAAATTTTAAAGAAAGAAAAAATTTCGCCCCAGACAGGATTTGAATTGTGTATCTATAGGACATAACTACCCGCGTTAACGGGTTAGAAAGGAATCAAAAATTTCGCTACGGGACTTGAATCCTCAGTAGCTCAATTGGTTAGAGCATTCGTCGGCTTGAGACGAAAGGTTACAGGTTCAAATCCTGTCTGGGGCGAAATTTTTTCTTTCTTTAAAATTTATAGAAAATTTAAATTTTCCCATGCAAACTGAACGGGTGGAACGAAATTTGCTGGAACATCTATGTTTGCAAGAAATGTCTATGTTGTCTCGATCTTTGACAATTCATGTGTTCGAAAAAAAGGAAAGAGAACAACATCAGCGTACTCAACATAAAAAAGTAAGTATCTTCACGCCCATATCTCCGAAGAGGTAGGCAGAGCACAACCAGGGCACCACGACTATCCGAAGACACTAGGTCCCACAATGTAATAGGAAGGAAAAAAACAATTTTTTTTTGTTGCTTGACCCAGGAATCGAACCCTGGACCTCATGGAGTCCAGTCCGACAACTGAACCGTTAGACCACAGAGGCGATCACACTCAATACAATTTCATTAAAATAGTATTTAGCCACAAATAAACACAAACACACAGACACATCAAATTTACCCCTTTTTTCGTCGGGGATTAAAATAACTACAACTCTACGGTACTGTATAAAGATATTACAAATTCCAATAGGATTCCATAAGCAAAACTAAAATAACTCTCACCTTGAATTTGGTAGAACGCCGACATTCCTATCCGATCTGCACCGTTGAATGACACAGGTCCCTGAAATTCATAACATTTTATCTGGAGAACTATATTCGATCAGGCGAAAATATTGAATAGCATGGAAATCAAACAGTCGGGAAGTTTTATTTGAAATAGAAACTAGCGTAGTATCGAATAGCTTTCGTTGTTTATACCTTAAAAATATATCACTGGAAAAAAGAAATATTGTGCGATATAATAAAAGAGTTTTAAAAAAAATAGCGTCTTGTTAGAAGTTTTTTTTATATTATTTTCACATAAACATTTATATGTAGTTCATAACCACCGTATTTTTAATTACGAAACGAATGGTGGCATAAAAATAAAAGTAGTTCGACTAAGCATTTCCGACTTCTTAGGACTCTAAGAGGAAGAGATACTTTGGAAGTATTTGAATTTTACATAATTTTAAAATTGATTATCGCCTCTGTGGTCTAGCGATTCAGTTGTTACACTTGACTGCATGAGGGTTTGAATCCCGGGACGGGCAACAAAAAGAATTGCTTGAGATAGGATGTGTGGTCGGTTAGCGATAGGCTTGCCACCTGTCACATTGTGGGACTTAGAGTCTTCGACTTATCGTGAGTGGTTGTGCCTCTACCTGCCTTTACGGAATATGGGAGTGAAGATACTTTTTAAAATTGTTATGAAATGATCATTGAAAGATAAACTACTTACATTGCTGTATGAAAGCCACAGTTGGATATGTCAAAAAAAACATGATAGTGGGATAAATGCGGTCAAAATGAAAGCGCTACAGAAAATTTGTGACGTAGCTCCCGCCAACCGCACTTGCAACAGTGAGTTCTAAGAAAGAGTGGGATTGAAAGTAGGTGTTGATTTAAAAATGAGAAAAGGGGTATATAGGATGTTCCGATGCTTCGGTGGTGTGTAATGAATGAGGGCGAAAGACAGACAAAATAGTTATTAATGCGAATGTGGATTAATGTAGGTACCCGGAGAGACCAAGTTATTCCGCTACCAAATTGGAAGAATTTTATACGAAGGTGTCAAGATAATCCAAAACCGGGATCTCTAGTAGAGAAAGCTAGGCAGTTCCACCAAGATAAGTGATATTTGGAACTCGATACTCTTTACCTACATGTTAAGCGACTTGGCGTGAAGATATCTATATATTTATATACCTACGTGTAATAAAAACCTTTGAGGCAAAACAAGTAATATCTGCAACTGATTAAAATTCAAGGCTTTAATTTTGCGTTGTTTATGCCAAAGGCAATTTCCATGATTAGTAAACTTCTAATACACAAAATGTATCAAAGTTTGTTTTCCAAAAATATGTTCAAAGTACCGTCTCAAGAGAGTCTAATAGAAACAAAAATATCAAACAAGCTAGCTCCAATGCGAATTATAAATGTGACCCGACTGATCGCTGGGCAAAAATAAACTCAACAAGATTAATGTCTAGTTCAAAAGCAGGTTTGTGAGATACCTAGACAGGGCATATGTTATTCGAAAAATTCAGTCTTTATTTTTACAAAAGTGTTATATTTTTCAACCAATTAAGAAACAGATTAGATATTTAATTGACGTGTATATTTTATTGACAGGCTACGCTTAGAGAGTCCGAGTTAAATTTTAATCTTATATATAAAATTCGTTTCACAATGTCAGTTTCCGTACTCCTCCGAGTCGAGTCGGACAGATTTCACCAATGTTCACCAAATTTTATATGCTTGTTCAGTAGGTCTGAGAATCGGCTTTTTTATTTTTCATACCCCTAAGTGATAAGAGTGACTCTAAACAATTTTTTAACTAGAATCACATTAAAAATAGCAGAACAACGTTTGTCGGGTCAGCTAGTATATTTTATCATTAAAAACCTAATGTTCATTATTTTTTATAACAGTTAATAGCGAACAATTACACCACTCTCTTAGTAAGAGACAACCATGGCTAATATACAACAGTGAAAGTTATACAGCGTCGCTTTCTTGTGGTCGCAGGCCGGGGTGTTAGGTCTATCTAATATATAAAATTCTCGTGTCACACTTTTCGTTGCCATACTCCTCCGAAACGGCTTGACCGATTTTGATGAAATTTTTTGTGCTTATCCGGTATCTATGAGAATCGGCCACCATTTATTTTTCATCCCCCTAAATGTTAAGGGTGGTCCACTCCTAAATTTTTTTTTTGCAATTTTCAGACAAATTTTTTTGTTTTTATTTTTTTTATGATACAGCATACAAAAGTACATACAACCCTAAACATTCACCCTTTTATTACCAAGGTGGAACGAAGTTCGCCAGGACAGCTAGTCAAATGAAAATAAATGAATATCTCTAGATAAATCACACAAATTGAATCTAACCCCTAAGTAAGTAAATTATATGATTGTGTTAAGGGTGTTAATCATAGATACTAATATATATAAATACTCAAGCATAATATACAAGAATAAATTTAATAAACATCAAGACCCGGAAATATAGACATTTAAATGTTCATCACACAAATGCCTGACCCCCTCAAGAATCGAAATCTGGACGTTCTAAATTTCATAAATAGTCATATGTTACTTTTATTTTTCATTAGTGTTACCAAAAATATTAAATTGAAAATTTACTTTAAACAATTTTATGGACCATGTATTCTTAAGTGTTTCAATAAATAAAACGTAATTTTTGTAAATGGAAATAACGAGTTAAGGTATTAGAATAAATCTTACCGATATGCCCAAGAAGCTGAGATTTGTCATTTGGTTTAAAAACTCTTCTGCCATGTCGTTTCTATCATAGTCAAAATGTTCTAAGCCATTCCTGCTGTTGTTTTCAGTGTTTTTGTTCTTCCAAAGGTCTTCAGCTTTACCCAGGGCAAGGGC
>NJDC01002092.1:35507-46224 GCA_002245475.1 Calephelis virginiensis | reverse complement strand
AATTTTAAAAAGTTTTGCATTAAACTTGAAATCTATATAATTATATTTATCACACGAACCCTTTCCTGACAGTAACTAACACAACTAAAAAAGAATTAGCTAAATCTGCGTCTGTGGTCTAGCGGTTCAGTTGTTGGACTTGACTGCAAGAATTCCCAGGTTCAAATCCCGGGTCCGAATCCCGGGTCGGGCAACAATACCTAAGAAAATTGGGTTTTTCTAATCCTTTGTAGAATATGCCAGGCAGCTCGTAAAAGGCGAGCATAGGCTCACCGTTACTAACACCGTGACATCTGACTAGGTGGTAGAGTTTAGCAGCGACTCGCCTGAATTGGTACCACCGCCTTACCTATTCCGCCATAACGTCATGACGTGTTCCGGTTCGGAGGGTTAAAGAGCCGGTAGACTTCCTTTTGCTCGAGACCTAACATCCCGGCCTCAGGTTGACAACGCACCATTACCACCTTTGGTGTCTCTAGGCGGCGTGAATTTCTTTCCATCAGGAAATTCATCTGCTTGTTTGCCTTCCAATATTATAAAAAAATGTAGAGTAACGGCCAATATTTTTAACCTTTTTTACAGAGAGATACGCCTTCTTAAGTTTTTTTGCTAATAAATTTCTACTGACTATTGAAAAATAACAGTGGTTGTTTGATAAGTGATTCAAAGTAGCGTTATCTTTTATCTTAGACAGGTTATTAATATTGGACGTAAGTCTTCATTTTGCTTATTCTAATTTTGTACTATTATGGCGGAAGATCTCCTAAGCAGTGTACAGCCGAAATTAATTTTTGAACCGAAACCGAACTTGAAATTTCTATTGATACTGACATCTAGAATACTCTTAAGGTGCTGATAGACTTGAGCATTCACTTGTAATGAGCATTCGTGCGAATGTTACATCACAATAAAATAACGAGAACATTTCACCGAGCATTCTATCGAGCGTTCTGAAGAGCATTCTAGCGAGCATTGCTTCGAGCTTTTTGCCGAGCCAAGCTTCGATCATTGAAAGTCTGACATTATCGTGAAGAATATTTTTAACGAGCATCGACTGGAGCGTTCACTAGAATGCTCATGAAAATATTCATAGCAATGTTTGGCCCTACGCTTGGCTTGGCTCGTTGTTCAGTTCGACACATATAAAAACGGCGAATGCTCTTTGTTCTGTTACAAGTGAATGCTCAAGTCTATCAGCACATTTACACGAACTTTTATAATATTGTCGGCATGTTTCTATTGGTTATGTTTTGCATTAACATTTTTCCATTCTAATTATTTGTAATTTAAAATTTGTTTTATTTTTAAATATTTTTCTTTTGGCTACAGCCAGTAGAGTTTGCATAATAATACAACCTCTGTATGTAATAGATTTCTGAAAAATAACACCTTATACAATAAAATATTTCAGAAATTTGTAAAGTAAAAGGGATGCGTATAAACGATAAAAGCTATTACTGAATGAGTTAGAAGAAAGGTAATGTATTACATACATGGACGTATATAAGGGGGGTTTAGGGGGTCCGGACCCCCCTTTCATATCCATCTTACTTGTCCAAAAAAAATACTTTGTACTTTTGAATAAATATTGCAAATTACTTTTTATTTAACCATAAAATTTAAGCATAAAATTTTATTTAGTAACCAAAGTTATATATTATAGTTAACCCGCGGAGCTATACTTGCGTGTCATAGTCGCAGGCAATGTTAAATTTGTAAATGATAGATTTAATTGGCGTGAGAGCTCTGTTTTTATTTTAGGGACCCCCCTTGTCAAAGCTATAGCTACGTCCGTGAATTTACATAATAGTAGGGGAGCCCGCAATGCGAAATGTGTAGTTACTCCAGCGTAATTGGGACCCACTACACTTTGTCGATTAAATAGTGGAGAGTAAAAAAGGTCATGTAAGGTTTTTCTTTTTAGCGGTGCGTTAAGTGTCTAGAAGCTAAAATAGCAATTTCAGTCACTTGATCAAATACCGAACCGACCGACCGACCGAACTCATCAAATATTAATAATATATATCCCTAATGTGTCTCCGATGACAGAAAAATGCCAATCAAACAGATTGGTGTAATAGACAATTAACACATATGACTTGGTTTTTGAAAGTTTCTGAACCTCCTACTCCCGTACGTCTTGTTCAAATCATCAGAAAATTTAAACATAGACTTATTGGCATGTAATAAGCTCGCCGTACTTTAATTTGACACGCTCGAGTATATTTTCAAGCCAAAAAAAATTAGACAGACAACCCTACATGCACGTCTCTGTGTAGAGATTTGATACATAATGGAGGTGTTCAACAATGGTACAGGGTATGTCCCATACCTTAATCTGACGCGCCTGAGTTAGTCCAAAAATCCCCTCTTAGGCTCCCCTACTATAACACAGGTCACTGACTTCAGTAGAAAAACCTAAATTGAAATTTACATAAATATAAAATCGACTCACCTCGCAAAATATTTTTGGAATCATCTGCTGGGAAAAGCTTCCGATTATGATTCTTGTGTCCGATTTCTGAAATCAAATACTTTTTGAAAAAACTGTAATAAGTATCATCTCGGATTTTTTAAATCGTTACACACTTTTACAAAAGTTTCTTACATATATACTATCCTATTAATATTATAA
Organism: Calephelis virginiensis; assembly: GCA_002245475.1. NCBI lineage: Eukaryota > Metazoa > Arthropoda > Insecta > Lepidoptera > Riodinidae > Calephelis > Calephelis virginiensis. The sequence continues at coordinate 43,589 of NJDC01002092.1, read as the reverse complement.
ACGCCACAGTTTGTCTGTCTGTTTGTTTGTTTGTTTGTTACTCCTTCACCCAAAAACGGCTGAACCAATTTTCATGAAATTCGGCACACACACAGAGGTTAATTTCGATTAACATATCCGCCTCGTTGGTCTAGTGGCTAGCGTACACGCCTAACTAGATCGACCGACCGTGAGGCTCGGGTTCGATTCCCAACGGGGGCAGGCATTTGTGTGATGAACATTTAGATGTCTGCATTTCCGGGTCTGGGTGTTTATTAAATTTATTCTGGTATCTATTTAAGTATTTATATATTTTAGTATCGTTGACTAACACCTATTATAGCACAAGGCTATAATTTGCTTACTTTGCGGTTAAATCGCCTCTGTGGTCTAGCGGTCTGGCGTCGGACTTGACGTCTTGAGGTCCCGGGTTTGATTCCTGGGTCGGGCACCAAAAAATAGAGAATGCAATTTTTCGATTTTCTATTAAAAATGACGTTGCCTGATTGGAGATGTGCCCGGTTGACGATAGGCTTGCCACCTATCACATTATGGGACTTAGTGTCGCACAATGTGATAATGATGTATCGCGAGTCATGGGTGCCTTTTTTGTGCCTCTGCCTATCTCTTCGGAGATATGGTAGTGAAGATACTTTTTGCGGTTACATTCAATTTGTGTAACTTGTCCTGGGATATTTATTTAACCGAATTTTAAAGTTGATCAACAGCTTATAATATATATCTCATATATTATGTCACCTTTGAGATGCTGTGAAAGTCATCCTACATGGCTAATTTTGTGAAACTATAAAAATATTCAAGTTTTCATTTCTTCAATGAAAACTTGAATAATATCGTTGTGTATTTTAGACATTTCGGAATGGTTGGGAAATAATTTTGCACGAATTGCTTTAATTATTTATCAATATGAAAGTACTATCATTTATGCACAAATGTTATTTACATATTATAAATAACACGCGTTTGGCTTGACAAAAACTCGCTTAAGTAAGACTATTTAAATTTAAAGCTTATTCTTAAGATAGAAGAAATAGATCAATGTCTGTTGATATTATAAGTATTTGCTATCATGTTGTCTTGTGAGAATATAATGGTAGCTATTTTGCGGCGAGTTATCCATTGCGAATCCTATACTCTTCGGAAATATCTAAGCAATACAAAAACGAAGTGAAAATTGGCGGAACCCGTTTTTTTCTACTTTTTGTTCTAATTCTGAAATGAATAATTCCCTAAACACACTTCTATTTTTGTTTAATAGACATAAGTCAGCTTTTGAACAAAGTAAGCTTTTTATCTCTGACCTTCAGGCATAATTGTGATTGACAGATAATTACGTTTAAGTTTTGCAATAATTCTAAAAGCCAGTTTAAGAAAACCTATATGTTCAACTGTTCCTGAACATTCCCGGTAGCAAGTTATTATAGTTATAGCAGTTGTCATGTTTGTAATTTATGAACCACAAAACTTATGATTTGGAAAAAAATACGGGACAATCTCTAGGTATATTTGTCATCCAAATTATGAGAATAAATAAAATCGTTTACGAATTATGTTTGAGTTTATATTTTATCTTTAAGTTACTCTCCTATTTTATATCGTCTAGCGTCAAACTTGACTTTTTTAGGTCCCGGGTTCGATCCCCGTGTCGGGCAAAAAAAGTAAAAGAAAATTTATATTTTCATTTTTGATATGAGTCTGGTTGGCGATAGGCTTGTCACCTATCACGTTGTGGAACTTAGGGTCTACAGCTAGTTGTGGGTGCCTCTGTTTACCTTTTCAGGGATATGGTTGCGAAGATACTTCCAATGTATATATACGATAAACTATGCATGTAATAAGACGAAGAAGGTGTTCACCTTAAATAAAAGAGGATTATAGTGATTCTAATTAACTATCTAATTACTGAACATACGGCCTAAATCACGACTGTAAAACAGAAAAAACAAACATGGTCAAAATGTTTAGTTCTGTCCAGTTTTAGTGGCGTAGACCTATTGTCTTAATTGAATATCTTCACCCACACATTCCCGTAGAGGTAGGCAGAGGTACAACCAGAGCACCGGTTAGAACCGCTTGCCATAATTTCATCTGCTATAATCGCCAACATGCATAACATTGTTTCCCATAAAATCAATTTCAATAATATAATTTGCTAGCATGATTATAAGCCGTATTATCACAAGCCGTAACAACATTTACTAAATAATAAATAATCTAAATGATCAATAGGTTTTGGTATGGTTTGGTTTGGATAGGTTAGGTTAGAACAAGAAACAACAGAAGACACACAAGACAGAAGACAACGCACGAGCCGAGCGAGAGCAGCGAGCGTGCCACGGCAGCGGCCGGCGGCGGTGGTATTAGAAATAAAAACAGTTACAATATGTAATCATACTGTCATATCTTTAATACAAATAAATAATCGTACTGCGATATATTTATTACAATTTACATTTTACTTAAAGCAAATACAAATTTTGCAAGGCATTTAGATATTCTGTTGAATAATGTTATTGCAATTAATAAAATGGATAACAATACGTATGGCACTCGTATCATTACGGAAACTAATTTTAGGGCGAAGAAGAGTATGTCACAAGTATATTATTATGGTCAATAAAACATTCGGGCAAATAAAAATACGGGTAAATGAAGTTCTGGCATTTGACTATATGGCAAATATGATTTGGGAAAACAATAGACAACCCTAGGAACAAATAAAAATATATTTGTTTAAGAAAATATAAAAAAAATATGTAAAATTAATTTCCTTTAAAATCAAAGTAAATAAAGAAATATAATTAGGCATTTGTGTAATACGTGACCTCTATAAAAGAAAGAAAGAGAAGGACCTAAGTATGAGGCATGATAGCGCGAGAAGCAAAAAAGTCAGAACTGAGATGGAAGAATAGATAGCGTAAAAAAAGTCTCTGTCTGTTAGAGGAACATGAAAAATCGGGCACTTGAAAAAAGTCAAAGGTAATAAGTAATTAACTAAGTCAAACTATTACCATCATGTCTAATCCCTGGTCACTTTCTAGTTATTAAAATGCCCGACGCGATCTATTTTTTTTAAAAGTCTGCATTATACATAATCACACAGCTCTTATACAGCTTTTTTCATGTATGGAATAATAAAGTTAACTAAATATAAGTTGGTTATATAAGATGTTTTTAAAGTCTTGAAAACCTGAAATTAGTTTTATTCCCTCTTGGCAATTATAAGAAACGTAACTAGAAAGATGGAACAATCAAAATGTAAAAGGGTCGGATTAGAAGTTATCCGGTGGAAAACTTTTGTTAAACTTGAAACTCGGTTGGACTTGCGTTGTTTCTTAGGTAAGTTATGTAATACGTTTCCAGCAAGTCGTATATTTCATTGTCATACTTTATGTCAAAGACGGTTTGTCACAAACTCTATAATGTTTATGATCCATCTTATATATAAAAATGAACCCCCATTCCCCTTGGTCGTCAGTATACATGAGTTTCCAATTTTTTTATTGAGTCATTTATTTTCAGAACAAAATTCTTAGAAAGAAAAAACTGGGAAACTTGTAGGGGAAATGGGAAAAACAGTACTTTAGTTTTTTAAATACAAACTGTGAGTAGCTGTTAATGACAAGCAAAACGAAGTGCGCCGGATCGGCTAATGATAATACATAAATCAACTATTGACTTAAAAATATACCATTAACATCTTTTTATGGGATAGGAAGGCGTTTGCTGGTAAATTTCCTGGAGAGTCTGGTAAATTGTTTTTTTTCGACAACAAGGGCGGTAAAAATGTGTTGCCAACATAAGGCCGGGATGTTAGGCCTCGAGCAAAAGTGTTCACCGGCTACTTTATCCTCCGAACCGGTACACGTCAACGGCATTACTATCGACACTGATGTTACGGCGACAGGAATAGGTAAGGCAGTGGTACCAATTCGGACGTGTTGCTGCGGAACTCTACCTAGTCAGATGTTTTCATATGTTACTCTAAATGTTACACTTACAGTGACTCGTTTTTTTCTGGCAACACTAAACTAAACAAAACGTCGATGTCCTCAACTACATCTCATTATGTAAAAGCGCTTTACAAGTGAATTTATTTTCTAATAAGTTTTTAACAAAATATGCGTTTTTATTACAAGCTTTAATTTGTAAGGGCTATTCCAAGCAGTAGACTAAAGTAATAACTACTTTTCAATGTATAAAATGAGCCCAAATACTATAGGATTATATTGGGAGTTTTATTACCGCTCACCGCTTGTTATATACGCCATCAGCATATTATCATTTCAATTAGATCATGACATTTTATTAGACTTATGTTTACATGTAAAAACAAGTCTAATCAGGAAATCCGTCTGCTTGTTTGCCTTCCAATATTATAAATAAAATCCAGCTAAGCATGCCTCTTTTAAAATTAAGTTGCAAAAATTCAGTTCGGATAAATTGCAAGTTAAATGAAAGCTTCTAATTATTCAAGCGAATTAAGCCTGCAAAATCCGACTCCAACTTTTTCATTAGTTATCACGTCGTGGTTTGATATTTCTTTACTCGAAAGATAGCTATTATTCCGAACTGAAGATAAACGAAAAATGTATACATGATTAAGTAAGTAGATATTACTCAAAAACCATTAGTCGGATTATGATAATATTAATATAGAACGACCTCTTAATCATGATCTATATTTGTAAAAAAATATGAAAATCGGTTCATAAACGACGAAGTTATCTGCAAACACACATAAAAAAACATACATACGGTCGAATTGAGAAACCTCCTCCTTTTTTGAAGTTGATTAAAAAGGATATTTTTCTAACCATCAATTTGGTTAGTTATTGGCAGGGTAATCTCGTAACAAATTTGTAAAAAGAACCATTAAAAGTAATGTAATGTTCAAACCAAGCAAAGTAGTGTGCTACTAAATTGTCCACAATTAGAATAATCTTTTCCCCGTGTTGGTCCGGGCTAATTTTGCAGAATAGACCGTTTGCCTTCCTGCCAGGCAGCTCGTAAAAGGCGAGCACAGGCTTACCGTCACTAACACCGTGACATCTGACTAGGTGGTAGAGTTTCGCAGCGACTCACTCGGATTGGTACCACCGCCTTACCTATTCCTGCCGCCATAACGTCATGACGTGTTCCGGTTTGGAAGGTTAGGTAGCCGGTTAACTTACTTTTGCTCGAAGCCGAACATCTCGGCCTCAGGTTGGCCTCAGGTTTATTAAAATGTAAATAAGGGCTGTGATTTAAATGTACATTTTTATAGAAATATGTAACTTTTTAAAATTAACTAAATATTTGCACACCACAATGTGGTAGAATATGTTGTATTCTTAAATATCTTTATAATAACTTTTTAACACACATATTCCGCAAATAAATAATTTTCATTTCATTTCATTTCATTTCAACGCACCATTACCACCTTTGGTGTCTTTAGGCGGCGTGAATTTCTTATCATCAGGAAATCCGTCTGCTTGTTTGCCTTCCACTATCATAAAAAAAACTGGTTAAGCACAAATGAAACCACGAGATATTGTTAGTACATTTTAACCTTACCTTGTAGTTACGTAACTAGAAAGACGCCTGAACAATTAGAATAGAAAGGGCAAAGGTCAGACCTCAACAAATGGAGAAATTTCGAGTTCAGCTTCTAGTAACTGGATTTAATTTGCCTTGTTTCTCTGAAAACTGTTGTGTAATTAGTTTTCGACCAGCCGAGTATTTCGTGACACTTTCTAAGAAAGTTAGAAATATCGAACAAACTCATTAAGCTAGGTTTGCAAAGACGTACTAAAACTCTTGACACAATAAAAATGATAATACTTATTAATGTACAGAAGAATCACTTTCTAACAAAACTCAACACTAGGTCAATATCAAAATTATTCCGTTGGTTTTTTCGTAAGGTTTTTGATTCCGAGGATGTCCAATATAAATAATCCATCGCAATCGAAAAATAGGTTTTTAAGTTAAATTTAACTTTATCTATTAAAAAAACCGTATCAAAATCCGTTGCGTAGTTTTAAAGATTTAAGCATACAAAGGGACATAGGGACAGAGGAAGCGACTTTGTTTTAGACTATGTAGTGATATCATATTATCATTGGAGCTTGTTTTTGCAAGTTTACTGTGCTTATATATGATTTTTTATTCTGATCAATCTTTTTCGTGTTACGAAAATCATGACACTTGCGATGAGATACGGCTGATGGCAAACCGGAACATATTTTCCGTCATGGAATATCGCTGCTTCAACGTACGTAAAATACCATTTCTGTATTCCGGTTTTTGACAAAGTAAAAGTGGAAAGTGTCTGACGTAACAAATATAATGTAACAGCCAGAAAAAATAAAAAATAATAACACTGTAAGATTATTTTATTATTATTTTATACACATACATATCTTCACGCCAAGACCCTTACGGGGAAGCAGAGAGTGTGGAGTGCCAGACCTCACGATCCTGACAAACCTGTCTTGCTTCCTCCACGTTTTCATACATTACCCTTTTCATATATTCAAGCCGGTTTCGGAGACTCTTGACACCACCTTCGGATAATATCCGAGTGATCTGATCGTGGAATTTCCACCTTGGTCTCCCCGGGTACCTACATCCATCCACATTCGCATTGTATATCTGCTTTGTCAATCTTTCATCTGTCATTCTTTCCATATGACCGAACCAGCGGAGCATGCCCTTTCGCATTTTAACATTTATTTTATATGTTAACCGAATGTGGACTTGGTTACCAAGAAGTCTGTTTCGCCATTTCTTTTCCTTATTGCCTATGTTAGAAATAGCTTTAGTGTTTAGTAATAAGTGTAAAACTTAAGTTGAAAGCAATTATTTTTATTAAAAATAAACTACTGAAAATAAAAATATAAACTGTCTAATTTTATAATCTATACTTTCATCGCCGGCATTTTGTGAACTTCCATTCTATACACACTTTTTAAATTAAACTTTTGTATTTTTCTACAATACACTTCATTTACGCCATACTTTAGTCAACCGGTTTCACCTTTTACAGCATTATTTAATTCTAATCATCCAATTCTGCTTTATATTTCACACCATAATGTAACTATTTTTTCTCAAAAAAAGTTAAATGCAAAAAATTGTAGAATGAATCTAGTTTGTGCATTACTTAAAACTGTTTTGCAAATTGGAAGCGGAAGATTGGCTAAATGAGAAAAGCCCAAAGGAAATGCTAGTTAAATTAAATTTGTGTGACAATTTCCTCTCCTGGCGTCGTATTCATTACTCCGTTTATAGCCCTTATAAAATCATTTAATAACAAGTTATAAGTTTTAATATCTAACCATTTGATAGCCGTTCAATAACACTAGAATAAACCTTTTATTACTGCTGATGTGTTTATTATTTGTATGGTTTTATTCTACCATTTTGTTTTTATTAGGGGTTAAATAAAATTATGTATTCTTTTTATGTAAGAACACAGTGAACAGGCTACATGACTCTTCTGATGGAAGAGGATAACCGATGCCTGTCACTGGCACTGAAGATGTTATAGGTGCAGCGCCGTCTTGTCGGCGGAAGGTTATAACTATAACCTAAAGCGTAAGTCTATTGGTTAGCCATCCAGGTTCCAACATCCGACTTGTCCATCTACTCTTAAGTCATAGCTTTTATTCTCAGATTATTAGAATTTCGTAGTTGAAAGTTGGCATTAGGACTACGTAGAGTTGTATTCTGTATTAAACCGCTTAACGATTTTATACAAATATTAGCTTTTCCGGCGAACTTCGTTACACCCGTTCAGTTTGTATGGGAAAAATTAAAATTTAGTTTTTTCTAGCTTTCTCGCAGTCGAACAGGATAAAAAGTATCCTATGTCATTTTCCTGGTTGTAAGCTACTTCCAAACAAATTTTCAGTCAAATCGGTTCAGCCGTTATTGAGTTAGAAATAGTGTAACTAAAACTACTTTCTTTTATAAACATAGATACGAGTATAAAGGTACTTAAGGTGAGCTCTCCATACATGGAACTTTTCACAATTTTTTTTAAACCTATACTAAGTCCCACAAAGTATCTTCTCTCCCATATCCTCGAAGAAG
>NJDC01002092.1:23797-34812 GCA_002245475.1 Calephelis virginiensis | reverse complement strand
AGGTTATAACCTATAGCCATCCATATATATTAGCCATCCAGATTCAAACATCCGACCTGTCCATCTACCCGTACGTCATAGCTTTTATTCTCAGACTATTAGGATTTCATAGTTGAAAATTGGCATTAAGACTACGGAGAGTCGTATTCTGTAAACGGCTTTACGATTTTTATACAAATACAAGCTTTTACGGCGAACTTCTTTCCACCCGTTCAGTTTTTATGGGAAAAATGAAAATTTAGTTTCTTCTAGCTTTCTCGCAGTTGAACAGGATAAAAAGTACCCTATGTCATTTTCCTGGTTGTAAGCTACTTCCAAACAAATTTTCAGTCAAATCGGTCAAGCTGTTATTGAATTAGAAATAGTGTAACTCAAACTACTTTCTGTTATAAACATAGATACGAGTATAAAGGTACTTAAAGTGAGCTCTCCATACATGGAACTTTTCACAATTTTTTTTAAACCTATACTAAGTCCCACAAAGTATCTTCTCTTCCATATCCTCGAAGAAGTAATCAGAGGCGCAACCAGGGTACCTACCATAGTCGTAGACTAAGTCCCACAATGTGATAGATTCCTATAGTCTAAGAGCCGGTGGGAGATCGACGTTCACCGACCTGATAAACAGATGAGACATATTTTTTATTAATTATAATTTAAAAACAAATATGCCTATAATTACTTGCCTATCTGAAAGTGCTCATGGCTATTTTTAATTAAATTATGTATACTTTAAGTACGATTTTTTGTTGGCAAGTCTATATGACTGATTTTGTAATAAAATAATCTACAATTTGATATAATTTTCGATAAGTTAGCAGAACGATGGAGTCACCTATATTGACTTACCTGTTCACATCTGTTTGCCAGGTAGCAGCTATACACAAAAATGAGTAGGCAAGCCTACTGAGGCATATTCTGTGTGTTAAAAACTAACAGTGAAAAAAAAATTCATTTGGTTATCAAAAGAATGAAAGTGATGAAAAAAAATCGATTAAAGTTAATTTAATTAAAAATAGCCATTAGCACTTTCAGATAGGCAAGTAATTATAGGCACATTTGTTTATAAATTATATTCGATAAAAAATATGTCTCATCTGGTTATCAGATCGGTGAAGGTCAATCTCCTACGGTCTCCTCTACTACTAGCCTATTGGCAACCGGGCAGATATTCTATCCCAAGCAACGTTATTCTTTTAAATTCAAAATACACATTTTCTATCGGGACCTTGAACGTAAGTCGGACGCCAGACCGCTAGACCACAGAGGCGACTAGTAGGTTGACAAAACCACATGAAAATGATGTTGGTTTTAAAAAAAATACCTTTAATTGTTGCAACTGCTCTTTGAAATCCGATTCGGCGAAAGTGATGGAAGCTGCACAGGTGATATTGGCTGACTCCAACTGGGTGACCAGCTCGTTAACGGCCAACGAGTATACTTCTTCGTTTTGCGAAAATGCAGTAACTGTATCCCAACCAAATTGCCTGCAACAATTAACATTCATCACGCCGAGTTTCTTGTGGGGTAGGCAGAGAGTAACTCGATACTCCAACACCAAGTGTCACGATCTTAACAGACCTTCCTCCACTACAAGACTCTTGACATTACCCTCGGATAAAAGGTGATTTGATTTGGAAATGTCAGCTTTGGTCTCCCCGAGTATCTACATCCGTCCACTTTCGTATTGTATCTGTTTTGTCAATATTTCATTTGCTTTCCTTTCCACTCATCGAACCAGCGGAAGATGCCCTTTCTTATTAATTTTCCACATGACCAAAACTAATGACACATGCTCTTTCTTATTTATTTTCCACACGACCAAAACTAATGGCGATTGCCCTTTCACAGTTTTATACTTGTACTTTTTTAACCCAACTTTTTCTGAGTTCACTTTTGAGAATGCGGTGGGCGAACGCACTTTACAAAAAAGAAAGAAAGTGTGTAGCAAAAGAGCTAAGCAATAAATTATAGAAATTGTTTTATGAAAGCCTCGTTCTCGAAATAAATCACTTGTGACAGGGGATTTATATTTCAAATAATAACTAAAAAATAGAACGGGTACAAAAAAGAAACGTGATCAATTACCATTTTTTAATTTGAAAACGCACTCTTATTAACGAATCAGATAGTTAAAATAAGTTTTAGATAAAAGTGAAAAAAGTATCTTTTCACCTATGTCCCCGAAGGGTCTAGGGGCAGAGGTACAACCAGGGCACCCACCACTAGCCGAAGACAATTAGTCCCACAATCTTAGGTGGCAAGCCTATTGCCTACCTAGTATCCAATCCCGAGCAACGTTATTTTTATTAGAAAATTGAAAATATACATTTTCTATTTATTTTTGCCCGACCCGGGGAACGAAACCGGGACCTCAATAAGTGGAGTCCGCAAGGTACCGATAAACCACAAAGGCAAGTTTTATACGACAAAGAAAATTAGCAAGGCATTATTTAAAGGTGGGATAGTGCAGTACAACTTGGCCAGATACCAGTCATCGTAATCATAATCAGATCCAGAAGGCAGTAAAACTTCTTTTTGTTGGTTTTTGGTATTGTTTATTGCATATGCCAATAGTCAAGTTTAAGTTAACATCAAATTACCCGATTGGCAAAATCGAGCTTAAATTATGTATTTAGAATTAATCGTAAGTCGTCGCAAAAGGAATGTAAGGGTTTCAAGAATGGCTAATACTTAAGCTCATTTAGTAAAATTCGATGGAACAACGAAATGCAAGATACACTCATTTCTTACTTAATACTTTATTTTGCACTTTAACTCGAAAAAATTGAATACAATGCTGTCAAAATTGACTGATTGACTTAATACGAACTCAAAAATACGAAAAATTACGAAAAAACTGCGACCATCTCTCTCGATGGTGCCAAAACCCGCTGTCAGACTGATTGATACATTAGGTACCTATATAGTACCTACAACACCGCAGATTTGGCACCATCGAGAGAAAAGATGCTCATTGTTTTTCCATAATTATTAAACTCTATGTTTATATTCAGCGAAATGAGTAAATTTTGGTAGCATGTTGTACAATTTTGATCAGTGAAAGTGCACAAATGAAATAATTTCCTCGTTGCTGCCAAGTCTTACTATATGAGCTTGAGTAATGAGGTCACCGCTTTACACAGGACCCTGACATAAGTCATGTGACGACATATGACTAATTATAATTGAATCCCGATTTTGCATTGACCTCCAAGTATATGGACATGAAATACTTCGAAAAAAGCCTGCCATTGGCTACTAAATATGGCTGCCATTTTGAAATTATAAGGCCGACCAGAAAATTTAGAGTATCGATATCGATACATGACGATTGATAGTTAAGTTTAGGTAAATAGATAAGAATTATTAATTACCTACCGATTTAAATTGCAACTACCAATTTACTTACTTAATTTGTGCTACTCAATTGGCTTATACCTAAATAGGGAAATGTAATTAAACGAAAGAAGGAATATTTATTTATTTTCGCGAGCATATTTTTTTACATTGTGGCTTGCAAATATGTTTATTATTTATATAGGTTAACTCTTTATATTTATTACAAGATTCATTATAATTACAAAAACAAATTGATCAGATTACATTCAAACTTTAAAGTAAAACACTTTCTTTACTTTAAAGTGAGCACTTGAAAGAATTCTTATTAAACTAGACTGTGATTGATATTTTCAGTGGTATTGGTATACATTCTTATCTTGTCCAAATATTCTTTTCTAGGAACTAGAAAATAAAATATCGTCAATTGTAATAGTACATCACTATAAAATTGAACACTAATTATGGATTCTTGACAAACATGAGAACTGCCATGACGTCACTTTAAATCGACGCCAAAATGAGCATAGACAAAAATGTCGTTATCGCTTTCGACGTACATAATATCAACATTTATTAAAAAGAGACAAAGAGATGTTGTTAAGTTATATGTCGATTCCAACGGTATTTATACAACTGAATTTGCTATAGAAGATTGTTGCACTTCTTTATATATTCCCATTTCTATGGTCAAATTTGACTAATTTTACTTAATACGTACTCCAAAATACGAAAAATTACGAAAAAACTGCGACCATGTCTCTCGATAGCACCAAAACCCGCTGTCAGACTGACTGACACATTAGGCGCCTATATAGTACCTACAACACCGCAGATTTGGCACCATCGAGAGAAAAGATGGACGAAGATTTTCCATAATTATTTAATTCCATGTTTACATTCAGCGAAATTAGTCAATTTTGGTGGCATGTTGTACAATTTTGTTCAGTGCAAGTGCCCAAATGAAATAATCGTAAAGAAATTAGCGAATCGTGTATTTCCTCGTTGCCGCCAAATCTCACTATATGAGCTTGAGTAATGAGGTCAACGCTTTAGATAAGACCCTGACTTATTCATGTGACGACATATGACTAATTATAATTGAATCCCTATTTTGGTATATTTGATTCAAATTGCTAACGCGAATACCAATACCTAAAGAAAGAAGAAAAACAACATCGCAGCCGTAGCATAAAGGCGCGCTTTTGATATCTATGTTATCCATTGACAAAATAGAAATAGGTAACCACTTTCTTTACTTTAAAGAGCACTTGAAAGGATTCTTATTACGATATACTGTGTTTGATATTTTCAATGGCAATGGTGTCCATTCATATCTTGTCCAAATATTCTTTTCTGGGAACGTAATATAAAATATCTACAAATGTAATTATAATTCAGTATAACATTGAACATAAAATAAGGCGTTCTTTGCAAGCATGAGGACTGTCATAACGTCACTTGTAACCGACGTCCAAATGAACATAGACAAAAATATCGTTATCTCTTTCGGCGTAGATAATATCAACATTTGTTAAAAACAGACAAAGAGATACCGTTAATTCATATGTCGATTCCAGCGCTATTTATACAACTAAATTATCTATAGAATATTGTTGCACTTCTTTATACTTAGAGGTCAACGATAGACAAATATATTTGTATTACAGAGCCGTTACCATGAGTTTGTACAGATTACGTTCAGTAGGTAATTGATGTATTGAAATCTATAGCACTTTTGGTCTAAAAAATTAGTGATATCAGTTGGCAATAGGGGCGCTGTTTACAGTTTTCATACAAATAATTTACGTAGGCGGTAGCGAGTATAGTAAACTCGATAAGCCGTAAACTCATGGTAGGAGCCCAGAGACCATGAGTTTACGGCTTGTCAAGTTTTCTATACTCAATACCGGCTCTGTGAATTATTTGTATGAAAACTCTGAATAGCACCTCTATTGGTAACTAAAAGAAACACATTTTTAGACCAAGAGTCACAGATTTCGACACGTAACTTACCGAACGTAATCCATACCAATTCATGGCAAAGACTCTTTTCACAAATTATATAGAAGGCTCAGTTGTCTTCTATTATCAGGAGAACTGTGTACTTGTATGCTGTCTTAAAATATACAGAACATAAACCATTCTTGACATAGACGGACGAAGTCTAAGAACTTACCGTATAAAAGCAATTCTTGCTGGATTGTGAGAAGAATCTGGAGCTACTGTCCGACAAAAGAGTGGGAACTCCGACCGATCACTGAGTGCCGGTGACGTGGACCCGAATGATACCTGAAATATGTTTTAAACATAACATCTTGGATATATTTCTACAAAAACTATTACTTTAGTATTTTTATTGGATATCCACAATGTGTAATAATAGGTAAGATTTTTTTTAAGAAATAAAAAAGAGGAATATAACCTCTTATAATTTCAACATTGACCGCTACTGTACGCGCTTAACACCAGTCGCGAGGATTGAGTTCGATTCTCGACGGGGCAGTTATTTTTGTGATGAACATTTATACGTCTTCATTTCCGAGTCTGGGCGTTTGTTAAATTTATTTTGGTATATGTTTATGTATTTTTATATAGTGAAATCGTGAACTAACACCCATAACTCAAGCATATAATTCACTCCAAATCAGAACATGACATTAGCGAGAATTTACTTAACGGCAGCAAAAATAGCAGCAAAAATAAGTAAGGCGGTGGTACCTTATCTGGTGCGCTGCTGCATTACATCACCATCTTGTAAACCATACATAAAGCCTAGCAGTTGTAGTGAAAATAATGTTATTTGAGTATTTATTTTTATAACATTGGAAGGTGAACAAGCAGACAGATTTCCTGATGGTAAGAAATTCACGCTGCCTAGAGACACCAGAGGTGGTAATGGTGCGCTGCCAACCTGAGGCCGGGATGTTAGGCCTCGAGCAAAAGTAACTTTACTGACTATCTTACCCTCTGAACCGGAACAAGTCATGAAGTTATGGCGGCAGGAATTGATAAGGAGTTGGTACCTATCCGGGCGAGTCGCTGCGAAACTCTACCACCTAGTCAGATGTCACGGTGTTAGTGACGGTAAGCCTATGCTCGCCTTTTACGAGCTGCCAGGCAGGAAGGCAGATGATCTATTGTGCAAAGGAGCCCAGACCAACACGGGGAAAAATAGTAAATAATAAACGAATAAACATATCTGGACAAATTACAAAAATAGAATCTAACTTCAAAGAAAGCAAATTATTAGTCAACGAGATTAATATAAAGAAATACTTGAGAATGTCGATAACAGAATAAATGTGAAGAACACCAACACCCGTGAATACAAACGTCGATGTTCATCCTGCCTCTGTCGAGAATCGAACCCTCACCTCATGGTTGGTCGGTTGAGTTAAGCGTGTACAGGTGTAAGCCTGTCGACCAACGAGGTGTGCAAATTGAAAACAATAGCTACAGTTTTCTGATTCTGATTACTCTTTCTTTATTTAATGGAATGGTACCTATTCAATGCACACAAATTTCATTACCACTTTGTTAAAATTAGGAGTTACACCTTCCTGCGTGCAGATATTCAGATCTATCTAACATGGCATTAGCGCAAGTACCTTCATTATTTTATATCGAGTTTTTTCAAACTGTAATGTCTCCTCAAGATTGAAGATAATGAAAAGTAATAAATAGATGTAAAGGGCAACTTTGACCAAAATAAATACTTTCGATGAATAATGTGTTTGGTTTATATCATGTTTTTGAAAATATCTATGCTACAAATGTATGATTTTAGAGTAGGTACCAATAACTATAAAAATTGTTACAGTAAGTTACCCCAAAAATATATCTACATGATTTATGATGGTAAGAATTTAAAAGGGAACAATTTTGTCATAGCGATTTTACGCAGCTTTAACTGTTTACGTAGCACACGGGATGGAAGCTCTAAAGGATAGCGCCCACTATTGATGGGCGGAGCGCGTCAGGCCGGGGCGCATCGCATTGCAAAGATTTTTGTTACTCAGTACCAAAGTAGAGCAACAAAATAGAAGTCGTTGAGTCTAGAATCGACGTTAAAATCGTCAAGTATGGAAAGTGGCGCCTTTAGTAGTTGTCATACGAAACTTGAGCGTTAAAATGCCATGAGTCCTCTATTCTTAATAGTAATATCGTGATCTTAGGTCACTGTAGGCCGCATCGGGATTCCGCGCGGGGTGCTTTGCGGAAATCCGCCGCAGGAAAATTCGCACCGATGCGCACCGCCGCAATAGGCGTTGCTCCATACAAAATGTATGAAAGCGATCTAGGCAAATGCGTCATGCGTCCCGTTGCGGCCTGTCCAAATGAGCGCTATCCTTAAGAAGGAATATTTTATTTTTTAAAATTGCAACAAGCAAGATCCTGAAAATTCTGACAATGATAACCTCACATTTTTTTAAATACTCAGCATTTAACTTGTGTGAAGTTTAAATTGAATGGGCGACTTTTAAACCTAGTGAGAAACACTCAGTGTTTATTTTTTCTAGTTCTAAGATTTCGTAACGTAGATACTATGTTTATGTTTTCCCCCGTGTTGGTCCGGGCTCCTTAGCGGAATAAACTATCTGCCTTCCTGCCAGGCTGCTCGTAAAAGGTGATCATAGGCTTACCGTCAGTAACACCTACTGGGTGGTAGAGTTTCGCAGCAGCTCGCCCGATCGGTACCACCACCTTACCTATTCCTGCCGCCACAACGTCAGTATTTGCCGTTGATGTGCTCCGGTTCGGAGGGTAAGGTAGCTGGTAAACTTACTTTTGCTCAAAGCCATCCAGCCACAAGTTGGCAACACACCATTGATACCTTAAGTGTCTCTAGGCGACGAGAATTTCTTACCACCAGGAAATCCGTCTGTAGTTTGCCTAAAAAGTTACTAAAAGCTCCTTAAAAAGAAGTATGCCAAATTAGACTGACACATAAAACTCAATTCTAATTTTCTTTTTGAGTAAGACTTCATTAGAAGTTTTTTCATTGGAAATGAGACAGTACAAAGAAGTTCCGGTATAGTTTCGCACGAACTACTTCGATGTTTTAACTTTTAATGAATAACTTTTGAGGTCGCCCCTTTCAAGCTTTTAATAGGATGTGATAAAGATAACGAGGAAGTGAATAATGATCTCTTTAATTATTAGTAAGTTGCAATAAAATAAATCTCTTCTTTAGAATAAACTTTCATTTCACTTAATATTTTATTATTTAAAACGGTAGTGCTCTTCTTTGATCCTTAAAACCCGACGGAAAGAGGGGTGTTATAAATTTTACGTGTATTTTTGTGTGTAATAGTTATGGGCCTTAAGAACTATAAGGCGCTTTCATTATGATATTTCGCTTAAATATGAGATCCAGTGTCATTCCGGGTCTGATGAGTAGAACAGACATCTGCCTTCCTGCCAGGCAGCTCGTAAAAGGCAAGCATAGGCTTACCGTCACTAACACCGTGACATCTGACTAGGTGGTAGAGTTTCGCAATGATTCATCCGGATATTCTTAATGCCATAACGTCATGACGTGTTCCGGTTTGGAGGGTAAGGTAGCCGGTAAACTTACTTTTGCTCGAGGCCTAACATCCCGGTCTCAGGTTGGCAACGCACCATTTCCACTTTTGGTGTCTCTAGGCGGTGTGTATTCCTTACCATCAAGAAATCCGTCAGCTTGTTTGCCTTCCAAAATCATAAAAAAAACAAGCATCTCTTAAGACGCGAGCAGAGCTTAAAATATAGGCCAGTACCAACAGAACCATTGGTTTAAAGTGCTTTGCAGCTACTTGCCTGGATAAGGATCCACCGCCTTACCTATTCCTGCAGCCATAATGATTCTGGCATATACCATCTCGAGGGTAATGTAGCTGGTATCTAATATCTCGGCCGCAGGACCTGTACCTGTAACATACTATACCTGTAACATACCTGTATCTGGGATCTGAATTGCATTCCCTAATCTATGGTGTTCATAGGCTATAGTTGTCTATTACTCTTAGAAGACTCGTGTGCTTGTTCGCTAACCTCTCATATAAACTGATCAAATTTTAAGTTATTACTATTTTCTTTCAATGTAACAGAAAGAGATAATACACGTTTAGTGTTATCAGACCTATTCCTCGAAAACGTTGATAAAAAAACATCGCAAGTTGACTTATCCCGACTGATCTGACATGTCAAAAGTGTTCCATCTCTTTTGTTTATGTTTCATTTGAAAAAGATAGCATGCGTCTAAAATTAGTTTTGTTGGTGCACAACAGAACTAACACCAATGCAAGATAATGATGAATTTACTAAAAAGCTGTATTTTGGAAATTACAGACACTTAAATTTCCATAGATTATTGTTCTTACAATAATACTAAGTCTAATTTAAAAATAATCCTTACAAAGTTTGAACTAATTTTCCGCTTTGAAAGTCTATCGTATCAGAAACTTTTGTTACGTTCATGAACCTAATTTAGATTTTATTAATGAGAAACTTCATGAAAATTTCTTACGAAAACAAGAACAAGTTAGTTTAGTTGTTGAATCCGTAATAAAATTATCATAATAATATATATAGATACTTCATGTTTTATGTTGTTATTTTATTAACCTTCGACGGAAAACGAGGAGTATTATAAATTTGACTTGTCATAAATTTTAGAACAAATAAACCGCTTTCGATGCGATTTTTATCTTTTATAAGCTGAAGTGCTTTTTGCCTCGTGTTGGTCCGGACTCCTTTGAAGAAAAGACTATCTGCCTTCCTACCAGGCAGCTCGTAAAAGGCGAGCATAGGCTCACTAACACCGTGACATCTTACTAGGTGGTAGAGTTTCGCAGCGACTCTCCTGAATTGGTACCACCGCCTCGCCTATTCCTACCGCCATAATGTTTGCCTTTGACGTGTTTCGGTTCGGAGGGTAAGGTAGCTGGTAAACTTAGTTTTGCTCAAGGCCCAACGTCCCCGGCCTCAAGTTTGGCAACGCATCATTACCACCTTTGGTGTCTCTAGGCCGCGTGAATTTCTTACCATCAGAAAATCCGTCTGCTTGTTTGCTTTCCATTATAATAAAAAAAAGAAGTTATGGATATGCTTCCTAACTACATTAAAATATTTGCACACCAGAACGTAGTAGAATATGTTGGAATGCTTCAATATTTTGTATTAATTTCGACACGCATATACCCGAACAAAATATTTTTTCTTTTCTTTTCTTACATTAAATAGGTACCTATATGTAATGAATGAAGAATCATCTCGATCACTTAGGCGTCCAAAAAAAACCGCATCGAAATCGGTCAATTCGTTCAAAAGTTTGATTAATTAACGCCACACACACACCCACCCACTCACCGACCCACACACACACACACACACACACACACATACATACATACACACACGTACACACGCATGCAAGCAAACAAGGTCGTATGCAGAACAAGCGCACGCAGACACACACAGTGACACACACACCTAAACACATCAGACCAATAAAACAGTATGATCGATGTGTACATGCACGAACACAGACATCTCAAACTTATAAAAGAAGGGTGTTTTTCCGTTGGCTATAAATGAAACTTTAAAAGGCTCTTTAGAAATAGAAAATATGAAAACATTTTCCATTTTAAAATGCTGAATTAGCTTTCAGCTATATATCAATCTCTAAAAAT
>NJDC01002092.1:0-23487 GCA_002245475.1 Calephelis virginiensis | reverse complement strand
TACGAATGTTGCACAGATTTGTATTTCATTGGAACATAATACTATCGAATGAATTGGTCAAAAAAGGAATTGAAAAATTCACTGATCACGTCCTCATCATTTGAGTCCTCGCCTGAAGCTCAAATGCTTAGAGCTTTCTTTCTATAAAAGTTGTGAAAACTAATACAGGCGAGTAATACAGTAATATCTAGATAGGCCAAGTGGGGATGCGATAATTCCAAGTGGAAGATACGTTACTTTACTTTAACATTCGTACTACTAGTTAAAATGGACTTAACTTTTAAATTGAGCATTTGCACCGAGTATTTGCTATTGAACTTCAACAACTTTAATATTTTTATCTTACCTTAAGAATGTACTGGGACTTCAAACAGAACGGAATGGGTCGTATAAAAACCGTTAAGTCCAAGAATTAAACATAAAAACAACGAAAGACATACTTAATAGAAAACGATTTGTTAACAACCCATTAAAGGCTGGAAATGGAGTTGACCCAAAAACCTGTCCATTAAAAGTTGAGTCTACTTCGTAATCGACTTTTGCGACAAAACTATATTTGTATTCCTTCGAACTATCTTTTTTCTAACAGAAAAGTTGTAGTACTATCTCAGTCCGTTGTTGTGTTAATTTTGTAAAACTCTTATCAGAGGAGGATATTAGGTTTAATGAAAGTATCTTCACGCCCATATCCTCGAAGAAATATGCAGAGGCACAACTAGGGCACCCACAACTAGGGCACCCACAACTAGCCGAAGACACTAAGTCCCTCTAAATGGCAAGCCTATCGTTAACCGGGCACATATCCAATCCCGAGCAAAATTTTTTTATATAAAAAAACAATTTTTTTTGTTATCCGACCCAAGTATCGAACCTGAGACCTCAAGCAGTCAAGTCCAACACCTGAACCACAGAGATTTAATGATGTCCCTAGACACCTGGACAAACTACACCAATTGATTCAACCCATATAAGCAAATTATATATTTGTGTAATGTTAGTCAATGATAATAATAACTAGAAAAGCTTAAATGGATATTAGAATAAATTTAATAAGCCCCCAGATCAGGAAATACGGATATTTAAATGCTTGTCACACAAATGTCTGCCCCCGTCGGGAATCGAATCCAAACCTCGCGATTGGTACGTATCGTTCCGAGTTAGGCGTGCATCCCCCTACTAACTAGGCGGTTAATGTTTAGATGATGAAAATAAATAGTTCAAAATGACGGGTTGCACTCCGGGAGTGCCGGCAGAAGTGAAAACTTTAATATTAACGTTGTGCATTTTTAATATTTTGGAATGGTTGGGGAATAATTTTGCACGAATTGCTTTAATTATGAGTATGAAACTACTATCATTTATTTGGTAGAATACGACATTAATTTATTGCGCTATCATACACAAACATGACAACACGAACATTCGCGCAAGCGCCCCATGCAGTCTTATTTGCGCAAACGCCCTGCGCCGTCTTACGAATTTTCGATCAGACGCGATTTTAGAAGTTTTTACCCATTCCAAAAAAAGTGGGCAACTCCGCTAAAGAATTTTTCACTTCAAAAATATGTTCTTGAGGCAAGATTTTATTTTTACCACCTTTTTTACTGTCTTTTTTACTGTCATGAATAAATAGCCAATTTCGGTGCGTTTTTTGTTTAAAAGCTGACGTGAACGAGACGGTTCCTATGTATAGGTTTTGTAAATGCTCAATAACCCCGACAAATAAAAAAATAGGATTTTTAAGTTACATATATTTAGGTACAGTCGGATTTTCAAGGACAATACTGTAATCTAATTTCATAATTCAGATTGAAATTTAGTAGATATTTTGTAATTCATACAAAGATATATGCGAAACTCAAAACTTTTGTTGGATAAAACACAATGTGTTTATTTTCCATTTGAAAAGTGTGAATAGTATTTGCTTTCAAGATATTCGCTATTGTCTTAAAATATTCTAAAGACGGTAATATTCTGGAAGAAATAGGTGAAATACTTCAAAAGAACTAATATAAGTCGGTGGAAACTCGAAGCTACTAAGAAATTTAAAACCTGAATAAATATATTTGTTTATTCAGTGATCGCCTCTTTAAACTGGCGGTCTTCTTGAGGTCCCGGGTTCGAATCCCGGGTCGGGCAACAAAAGGTAATTGGGTTTTTCCAATTTTCTAATAAAAAAAATGTTGCTCGGGATAGGATATGTGCCCAGTTGGCGATAGGCTTCCCACCTATCACGTTGTGGGACTTAGTGTCTTCGGCTAGTCGTGGGTGTTCTGGTTATGCCTCTGCCTATCTTTTTGGGGATATGAGCGTGAAAAAACTCAAAAACTGTTAAAATATTTATTTTTTGACATCTTTTTAAGTGTTTATTGGAAGAAATCAAATGGTGGTAGGTACCTAATAGTGGGATAGAAACTATACATCGTGTATGTTTAACTGAAAGAGCCCATAATACTTTTACTGTAATTTACACTTAGCATCCACTATAAGTTTCCTTTATGAAATGTTATTGATTTGTAGTAATTGCAATTTGAACTTTAACGAAACTCTCTATTATTAATAAACTCGGAGTAAAGTACTCCCAAGTTCAAATATCAACTTAAGCTTACTCTTATCTTAGTCTGTGTATATTATTAAGACAGTAGGCTTCTTACTAATACACATGGACTAACGTACGCCATGGTTCAACCTAGTGTTATAGTCTTTATTTCAATTGAATACAGATTATAATATTAACATTATTAACATCATTAATATTAACATTATAGGCGGAAAAACTGTGCGGGTGGGACGAAGTTCGCCGGAGAAGCTTGTTTTGTACAAAAATGGATTTCTATTACCCTTGGTTATCGTGTCACGTCTGAACGAATGGACTAATTCTGCTAATTATTACTTTGCTATTTTAGTTATTTTCAGGAGAACGTTTTTATAAAAAAGACGTGTGGCACTAGGAGATATCTATTGCTTATACAGGCATGAGTCACCAGATTGCGGGGCGAAGAGGGGGTTACGCCGATACCACCTAGAGGCGAGTTGCTGAACTAAAGAGACAAGCGTGATCAAAGTCATTAAAAGTTCTACTATTCATTGTTAGATGGCGGCGTGATGGGGTGTTAGATTATTTTCGTTATGGAATTTCGGGCTTCGGTCTCCACGCTCAAGGCCTGCGATAGAAGCTATGCAATAGTTTAAAACTAAAACATATTAAAAAACTATAAATACTGTTATATTTATAGTTAGGACGGGATAAAGTATGTCGGCTCAATTTCTACTAAATTTTTAGTAACTATTTCGTAGTGCCTAATAGCATGTTTCTCTTCCTTTTCCTTTAGTTTCTTTAAGTTTATCTAAACATATAATACAAAGTACCCAATTTAGCGCGTTAGAAGTACAAAATATTTATCACATAAACACTTTTTCATGAAAAACATGTAGAGTCTATATGTATACCTATTCCTATTTAACCTATTCCTGCCACCAGAACGTCATCGTTTTCCATTGGCATGTTCTAGTTAGAAGGATAAAGTTGCTGTTATTACTTTGGCTCAATGCCTAATCCCGGCCTTAGATTGGCAATGCGCCATTACCACCTTTGGTGTCTTTAGGTGACGTGAATTTCTTAACATCAGGAAATCCGTCTGCTTGTTTGCCTTACAATATCATAAAAAAGTGAGGCATAGCACCGCCAGCAAATCATCGCATGACGCAATATTGTGACACTACAATATATAGTAGGGGAGCCCAAGAGAGAAATCCTTGAAAAACTCGAAAGACTCACCTGTACAATATTCCAATATGGAACAACTTTAGCAATACTCTCAGTCACTTCTGAGCAGGCGGTTCCCAGTAGCATCACTAGTCTTGATTCCCTTTTAGTATACAGCGCGTGGAAGAATCTATCCACACCCACTCCTGGATCACACTGCAAATACATGGCCTCAATAAATAAAACAAATATGTTTGGTCATAATATACGAATTTTTAAGATAATTAAAAAACACCAATGAATGAATTAAATCTTATAATTTACATAATGTTTATGTTATGGATGTTAGTCAATGTTACTGACACATACATATAAATATTTTTTTTATTTAAATTTTTACATTTAAATCATAGCACTTATTTACATTTTTCATAAATATTTTATTTAAGTGTTTTAAAATAATTTTAAAGGTAGATTAATTTTAATCCTATCTACTGCCACCATACACTACCAGCGTTTTCAACCCTAGCCAGTCAGAAAGTTATATTTGTTCTTACATCATTTATGTATTTGTATGAATTAAAATCGTTGATTAACACCTTCAACAGAACCATATAATTTGCTTACTTTGGGGCTAGTTTCAATTTGTGAACTTGCACAGGGATATTTATTTATTAAGGTTCTATAAGTTAGACGTACATATTCACAACAGAAATGCTACTTCTGCCAGGAATCAAATCCGAACCTTATGACATGTGGCCTTATATAGATTAATGTCAAATAGAATTAGAGTTAAAGGCGCCAAAAGTGCCTGCTGCTAAATAATAAGTATCTTTTTATGTGCATTTTTATTTGCGACTATTTCATTACTAAAACTTATGAGGTCAACAATACGTAGTTGTATCGCCTCTGTGGTCTAGTGGTTAGACTTGACCTCTTGCGCTCCCGGGTTCGATCACCGGGTCGGACAACGAAAAGAAAAGAGAATGTGTTTTTTTCAATTTTCTAATAAAAAAATCGAATCGGATGACCAGGTGGCAACAGGTTTTCCACCGATCACATTGTGGAACTTAGTATCTTTGGATGCCTCTGCCTACTACTTCGGGGATATGGCGCTAAGATACATTTAGTTATAAGGTGTAACTTAAATTACTTATGTTGTAAAGTTGTGAGTTGTAGTACCGAAAAGTAGATGTTATTGCTATTAAATGCAAGTGAAGCTCCGGAAAACAGAAAGTTTTATATGAATTAGTATCTTCACGCCCATATCTCCGAAGAGGTAGGTACAAGGCACCCACGACTAGCCGAAGACACTAAGTCCCACAATGTGATAGGTGGCAATCATATCGCCAACCGGGCACATTTCCAATCCCGACCAACATTTTTTAATTAGAAAATTGGAAAAATCCAATTTTATTTTTGTTGGCCGACCCGGGATTCGAACCCGGGACCTCATGCAGTCAAGTCCAACACCCGGACCGCTAGACCACAGAGGCGACATAACATTATATGAATAACAAAAATAAGGAAATAAGGATGGCTTAGCGACGTGACGGCTTAGTTGGTTGAGCATTGCTCTAATTACGGCTGAAAGTCACGTATTCAAGCCACATGAAAAATAACAAGGATGGAAAAGGAAAGATAAGGATCGTCCTTATCAAAAATCCGTTTAACCTTATTTTAATTTCAAACCCAACTTTTGTTACTGCAAGATATCGAGATAAAAAATGTCAAAGATCTAATCTATTTCGTTGCAAATTAATTGAAATGAGTTCCACCGTTTTGACGTGAAAATGTAACACACATACAAAAACAATAACATTTATAATATTGGTAATGATAACTTTATAACAAACCCAGGCATGAGTACATGTTTCTAAGGCTATCAACACACGGCACCGCGCACTGCCGCGGATGGCGGTGAAGCGGATCTTAAGTTGCATTGGTCGGTCGGTCGGAGCTCTCGCCGCAACCGCACCTCAACGCTGTTGTCCGCGCGAAGAGCCAGTGCATAACATACGAGACTCAACATAACCGCACGAATAGTTGTAGTTGCAAGTATTTTATATGAAACCATGAATGTCTCAGTTAGTTTTGTTTCGTAAAAATGAATAAGGACAATATTTTTTGATATTTTTCTTTCTACTGATTGTTGCTACTACTTCTGTGTCCATTTTTGTCAATCAAACAAACAGGTCACAACCGCGTTAAATCCGTCCGCGCGGACAGGCGCGTAATCATTCGGATTACGCGCCTGTCCGCGCGGACGGACGCTACGCGTAGCGGAACAGTTACTCATATAATCATCATGTCAAAAGTTGATGATTCGATAGTTCTTAGTCTGAGTGATATAAATAAATATCCCTGAACAAGCTACGCAAATTAAATCTGATCCCTAAGTAAGCAAATTATATGCTTGTCTTATGGATGTTAGTCAATTATAGTAATACCAGTAATACATAGAAATGACTAAATATACATCACATTAAATTTATTTAAGACTCAGATAAGTTACATAAATGTTCATTACAAAAATGGGTGATCCCGTCAGGAATTGAACCCGATCCTCGTGATTGGTCCGTGAATTTACGAGTGTGCCTTTTACCAACGAGGCGGTCAATATATTTGTTTCTGTTGTTCTGAAATTTGAGCATTTTCTGAAATTCCTACAAAATTAGCAACAACTAAAAAAAATTAACATAATCAAAAAAATTTAAATTTTTAATAACCCCCGACAAAACCTACACGTAACGTAGGTAAGAAAAATCTCAATCACGTCAACTTTCAAACAAAAACAACGCGCTTAGAAATCGGTCCATCCGTTTAAAACTTATGATGCCACATACAGACACACACATTCACACACATCTAATATATACCACCTATCTTCTTGATGTAGCTTAGATAAAATGAAAAGATAACGAAATAAAATGCCTTAGCTATAATCTTACAGCCAAATCCCAGTTCTTTCATTAGGTCATTGTCATTAGAAAATATGAACAGATCTAGTTAAGACTAAGCTGATGAGTCCAAAGTCGACAGGTTTACCAGTAGGAATTTCAGGGTTACGACTTCTGTCTTTGTGATCCGTGATCAGAACTGCTCAGTTGTACTAGCATTCGTCAGTATTTTATCTGTCTTACGTGAGAGTCTTCAAGAGTAATATACATACTTTTTTTGTAGGCTTATGCTTAGAAATGAGCTGATAACCTCGAACTGACAGATCTCCGTAAATTGGAGCTAAGAACCATCTCGAACACATTAGCTTTTTAATCAAAACAAACATATCTTACCACAATGTCTAACTTAGACTCCCATCGTTTCGCGGAGGGGGGGGGGGGTTAAAAATAAATAAATAAATATATGTGGACGACTGTACTCCACTACGAAAACTAGTACATGTTGAACTTCGCGTTATGCTGTTATTATGCTTAAACAAATGATTTATCCCCGCTCCCCGACTACGTCCCGCTGCTATAGCAGCCCGGCCAAGGAATTGACTTCTTTAGATTCAGAGTTTGATCCGCCTGTCGGATAACAGAAAAAGTAAAAAATGTGTCTTTTTGATTTTCTAAAATTATCGTTGCCCAGGATTAGATGTGCACCCGGTTGGCGATATACTTGCCACCCATCACATTGTGAGCCTTAGTTCGGCTGGTCGTGGGTTATTTTGTGGTCCTTCTGCCTACGTCTTCGGGGATATGACCGTGTTGATACTGATATACATATTGCTACTGCGATGCAAATCACTTCGTGTTCAGAACGAGCTAGAAGTTTACCGTGTTCTATACCTATTGTTAGATAGACAGCAGCGTGAACCAATCGACCAACAAGTTGTATTTTTTATATTCCGCTTCGTTGGTCGGGGAATTGGCGTACATGCCTAACTCCACCAATTAATCGCCGGGCTTGGTTTCAATTCTTGACTGGGGCAGACATTTCCGTAATGAACATTTAGATGTTATTAAACAAATTCTGGTATCTACTCGTATATAAGTATTCCTATGCATTGTTGACTCCAGCATGTAATGTTAACCTCCTTTTGGGTAAGATTCGATTTGTGTAATTTCAAGGGCTATTTATTCCTTTGCGAATATAAGTTTACCGTTGACTTTGCCTTCACCCCCCCCCCCCCTCATCTGGAATGCGACATCAATGAACTAGCGACCAATTAAAGAATTCTCACCTTCGTATCATTCGTAACCAGATGTAGCTTATAACCAGGGAGAAGCTGTCTCTTGTTGACATGTTCGATAGCAAGTCTCGCTGCAGCCAGCTCTGACATACCATCAGCTCGGGGAACTTCTCCAATTGACAGCTCGAATAAGCCGAGTATGGATACGATGCGTCTTTTTGAATCTGAAAAAAAAGATTAAAAAATATACAACTATTGTTCAGGCCACTCTAATGAATGATTGTCTATATAACCTATGCTTTCCTCTTATAAGCTGCAAGGCAGGAAGGCTAATGATCTTTTCCACAAAGCTTTTCTGAATTAACAAAGGAAAATATAGCAGTATCTAAGGAGAAATATATGTATAAACATAGAAGATACACATGTCTCTCATCAGAGGTTAGTAAATATTATATTATCTTTGCTATAACATCACGAGAGTATATTTTACTCATATATATATCGTCACCTTTATATAAAACAGTATTATTCGCTTGTTCTCTATCTCATAACATCAAAGTTACAAAAGGATTAGAATCAAAGCGTCGTATATTGTATATGACGACGATCGGGTTTACAAATACCAGCGCCCAGCTCAAATATTTGCGAAAAAGACAAATTGAATAACAAAATCATTTATTGTTCGTACTAATAATGATAGTCAATGATAGTAATAGAAAGAGAAAAATCACGGATAGAGCTGTCACATTAGTTTGTACAAGGTCATTTCTGCAGAATTTTAATCTGTACCTCAGAAAAGGTCGAATCGTCAAAAGTTGACATGCCCGGACTATGAGTAAATTAGTTTTGTTGGTGTACATCAGAAGTAACACCAATAACTCTTTTTTATATGCCAAATACATTGAAATTATAAATACATCAAATAAAACTTGAACTATTAAATACACAAAGCGGTCTTATTACTAACGGCCAATGTTAATATTGTATCTCAATCTAATGGATTTTAAACAATCTAGATAGCTGCGTATCCGGCGGCCTATCTCATACCTAATTGCCATATTTATCCTGTCCACAGATATGTTATTGGCAAGCGATAACATAAAAATGGATCAAAATATCAATCTTGGACAGCAAGTTTTGGATTAGGATTGATTATTAATATTGGCCGTAAGTCAGCGATCTCTTTCATGCAACTTTATGATATGGATCAAAATGCATCTTGTACTGTACATATTATATTGACAGTTAGTGTTTATCCTGGTTGAGCCAGAAATATCTGACTACCAATTGATAAATTTAGGGATTTTACGCCCTCCACGCCCACATCCCCGAAGGGGTAGGCAGAGCCACAACTAGGACACCCACGACTAGCCGAAGACACTAGGTCCCACAATGTGATAGGTGGCAAGCCTATCGCCAACCGGGCACATTTCCAATCCCGAGCAACGTTTTTTTTTATTAGAAAATTGTTGCCTTTTGCTGTTGCCCGACTCGGGATTCGATTCCGGGACCTCAAGCAGTCAAGTCCAACAACTATACCGCTAGACCACAGAGGCGATATTTAAACCCGATTTTGTTAAGTTTGCTAATTTTGTTAAGGTATTTCCATGCAAATTCTATCCTATCGCCAAACGGGCACACCCAATTCCGAGCAACATTTTTTTATTAGAAAATTGGAAAAACTCCATTTTCTTTTTGTTGCCCGACCCGGGATTTGAACCCGGGACCTCGCGAAATCAAGTCCAACGCATAGACCGCTAGACCACAGAGGTGATCACATAGAGATTTTACAAGTAATAGTAAGATCGCCCAATAAGCGCATATGCGCTTTTGCAACTGGCGCCTGGGCGGTAGTCCAACCGTGCCTTGTCCTAACGCCGGCACTGGTCTAAGAAACCGATCTCGATTGCGTTACTGAAAATATCTTAAATGTATAGTCTCTTATAAAGCTTCATTATATGTATACTAAATTGAAACTGTTGCTTACAGGCTCTATTCTCGTTTGGAGATCAAAAGGGAACGTATTGATATTACTCGAATATGATTCTATACTATTTGTATTTGTACTCATATGTATATGAATGAGTTATTCATTGAAAAATAATTGCTTAAATCTTTGTAATTCTAAAGAAGGGATTTCCAATTCGACTGTTTATTTTCTTTGTTACGGACTTACTCCGTATATTATGAATGGATGTTGATAATAATAGCCTTTTTAGGAAGTAAGTCTAACTGTGAAGATGGTCAAATTTATTTTACCAATCCTATTAATATTATAAATGCGAAAGTTTGTAAGTATGGATGTATGGATGTTTGTTACTCTTTCACGCTCGAATGGCTGAACGGATTTGTCTGAAATTTGGAAGACAGATAGATTGTGACCTGGATTAACATATAGGCTATTTTTAATCCCGACCGCACACCGGGTTTCTGTGAAAACGCGGGCGAAGCCGCAGGTAGCAGCTAGTATTTAATAATTTAAGAGCAGTATGCGAAAAGTAGTCAAATTGAAAATACTTCGATTTTAATAAGTAAATCATCTAAGTACACAAAAATTATAAAATCCTCGGTTTCCCTGGGATTCCATAATCAGACTTAGAATTCTTGGCTAAACACCCCGGAAGTAGTCTCTTTTTAAAAAAATGTGGTTCTTACTAATAAGAACTTTTTTTTTACTTAGAGTAACTTATTTTTTTAGTTTTTGGTACTAAGGTTAGCATTTGCCATTAGTTAACTTGAATATTTTTTTTCGAAATGACTACTGTTGTGTACGTCTAACGACTTTTACAACGTCACCGGGCTAAGCGGCGAGCAGAGTGCTCAGCCAGAGATTGAATTATGGCTGGGGCCTTGGACCCCCCTCCCTAAGGGTGTCTCCTGTGAGACCGTACCTCGGCTTAGGGTGGGATCTTGGTTCGTTTCGGAAGAGGATATCGTGGCTGTGCAACTTGAAATTTGATTTGTTACTAGATTTAAAAAATCGGGTTCATATTACTCAAATTTAGTCATAAGTACATACATTAATAGATATATTTACGCCAAGTCCATTAAATCAAAATCGTAGTATCGTTAGTTTTATGTCGTCAAAGAAAGTCTTGTCAGGATCTTAAGAAATGCGATGGCCTCATTACTCACACTCATTTAAAGAGATTTGAGGGCCATAATGTACACTTGCACTAAAAAAAATTCTACAAAATGCCAACAAAATTGACTGATTTCACTCCGCATAAGCACAAAATTCAATAATAACGAAAAACTATGAACATTTCTTATCACGATGGCACCTAAGCTCTATTCTCTTAGAATTAAGGTTCAAAACAATGTCACAAATGCTTTGAAACAATTTTGTCACAGAAAAAGTAATCAGGCAAATAGCTGATCTTACAGTACAATTTAATAGAATTTAAAAAAAAGACGTGCACTCCGATAGTGCCGGCAGAAGTAAAAACTTGAATATTAACGTTATGCATTTTTGATATTTTGGATTGGTTAGGGAATAATTTTGCACGAATTGCTTTAATTATCAGTATGAAAGTACAATCATTTATACACAAATATTATTTTCATATCAATAACCTGCGTTTGGCTTGACTAAAACTCGCTAAAGTAAGACCACGTGACGGCTAGGAGCGTCATTATATTATCTGTACATCGAACATTGCTCGTCTACACATAAAGCTTATTTTCAAGATGGAACAAATAGAGCAATGTCTGTTGATATTATACGTTTAGCTGCTATCTGTGAGAATGTAATTTTAGGTATACTGCGGCGTATTATGCATTGCGCATCCTATACTTTTCGGAAATATCTAAGCAATACAAAAACAGCAAGGAATCTACGTTTTGTTTTAGATCTCGCGCCGTCTTATAGGCGCATGAGCAGTGCGACCAGCCGCAGTGCGCAGTGCGATAGACCATCTGCCTTCCTCCCAGGCAGCTCGTAAAAGGCGAGCATAGGCTTACCGTCACTAACACCGTGACATCTGACTAGGTGGTAGAGTTTCGCAGCGCCTCGCCCGGATTAATCGTGGTATTGGATTGGTATCGGCCCTATCTATTCCTGCTGCAATGACGTCAGTGCTTGCCATTGACGTGTTCCGGTTCAGAGGATAAGGTAGCCGGTAAAATTACTTTTGCTGAAGGCCTAACAACCGCAAAAGGTTGGCAACGCACTATTACCACCTTTGGTATATCCAGGCGACGTGAATTTCTTACCATTAAAAAAATTCGTCCCCTTATTTGCCTTCAAATATCATAAAATAACGAGAACAATTAATAATTCACTTACTTACAAAGCACATACACGACAAATCACCTAGCACACCAATGACATAAATCAATCAAAAACAAGTTATTTACGTATTTCATTTCTAGGAAATGTGTTCTTTAATTTATTAATCTGTGTTGTTAAAATCCGTTTTTGTGCCACTTTAAACGTTGCTACTCGTTGCGGTTGCCACAATTTATGGCCGCAATGACGGAAGGTAAGGAAAGGCATGCATCGGCGTTCAACGTAAATAATTTAGTGAGAGTGCGTCGTTTCTAAACCTAATATAGTCTGTGGTCGGACCCGTCTATCAAGTGCCAAGTAAAGGTTTAACAAAAGTGTCCTTAAAATGTTGGTAAACGAATCGTAATCTGTACATACATATCCAGAGAATTTTTATTTATATTTATACTAGCTTCAAAAACTATATAAAACTAGCTCAGCACCCGTTTAGTTTGTTTGACAATAATTTATATGTTGTTTTTCCTAGTTTCCAAGCAGTTTTTTCTTTTCTTCATCTTTTAAAACTCCCCTGGACTTGAACAAATAATTCAAAACCAATATTAGCCAAATCGGTTCAGCCGTTCTCGAGTTTTAGCGAGACTAACGAACAGCAATTGGTTTTTATACACGCCTAACTACATCAACCAACCACGAGGCTCGGGTTCGATTCCCGACGGGGGCAGGCATTTGTGTGATAAACATTTAAATGTCTGCTTTTCCGGGTCTGGGTGTTTATTAAATTTATTCTGGTATCTATTTAAATATTGCTATTATCGTTGACTAACACCCACAACACAAGCATATAATTTGCTTACTTATTGGGGTTAAATTCAATTTGTGTGATTTGTCCAGGGATATTTATCTATAATATAAAAATGAATCGCTAAATGTGTTGGTAAGCGCATAACTTCCGAACGACTGGACCGATTTGGCTAATTCTTTTTTTATTGTGTTAGTTATATTCAGGTGAAGGTTCTTATGAAGAAAAACCTGGAAAAATTGCAGGGAAAATGGGTAAAATATTTTTTTATTATTTGACGGCCGGGTGGAACGAAGTTCGCCAGGACAGCTAGTTTATAATAAAATTGTGTGTAATCCCTGATATCCCAATCCTTTTCCGTAACTTTTAGCTTCAAATCGTGTTGGTTATCTCACATTTTTTCAAATTTGCCCTTTTTTTAAATCATGTTTTCATTGGGTTCGTGAATCTCAGAATATGATTATGAATGGATACAAAGAAAATGTGATTGTGGTAGAAGTTTGTCGTTTGTTTGGGTTAATTTAAACTAAAAATTAAGAATATTCTTGATTTGTATTTATTTTTCCTAGGAAGGATTCTGAAGTTATCTCATATCATTTTGATGAAGCATGGACTAGTGGTTTGTGAGTTAATATATTTACATACTAATATCATAAATGCGAAAGTCTGTCTGTCTGTTACTCTTTCATAGCTGAACCGCTAGTCGGATTTCGAGGAAATTTCATGTACACGTAATTAGAGACGCGAGTTCAAACATAGATTTCTTTTCAAAAAAAATCTCCCTAGGAGGATGAAAGTTTGCATGAAAATAAATAGTTTTTTACACTGACAAAGTCGTGCGTAAACATTTGCCTAATAAAGCACAAGTTTTCATAAACCTGTACAACGTCACCTATCTACTGTAATATATAAGTAAGTATCTTGAAGTCCATGTCCCCGAAGAGGTACGCAGAGGTTCAACCAGGGCACCACGACTCCGGCTACAAAGAAACTAAGTCCTACAATGTGATAGGTGACAAGCCTGTCATCAACCGGGCACATGTCCAATCCCCGGCCAACATCCAATTTTATTAAAAAAACAAAAATACACATTTTCTTATTTTTTATGATCAAACCCAAGACCTTAAGTCAAGTTCGACGCTAGATTATAGAGGCCTGAAGAAGTCAAGTTCAACGCCGAACCGCTAGATTTTAGAGGTATTACTGTAATATATATTAGTGTAATCGAGTAACTCACAGAAAAAACATACAACCGAATTGACTACCTCCTTTGTTAAAAGCCGGTTAAAAACTAGTTTCGTATTAAATAAAATTAATAAAATATTTAAACTAATAATTGTCATCGCCTTTATTAATTCTGTTCTCCAATATTACTTTTTTCATAAATTCACAAAATATACAGGTATATATATATATATACAGGGTAACATCTAAAGCACAAGCGAAATTTTGAGAAACGATTCGAAATCGATAACACTTTCGATGTATGAAAATACAAAATACAAGATACATGGTTATAAAATAAACATAGCATAAAATTGGTTCTCATTGACGTAATGACTAAGTACGACATAGCGTGACAAGTGAAGAATTTTTGCAGACTGTTTTAAATAAATGTTTATAAACGTAAATATAACAATTTGGCAATGTTATTTAAATTACATTACAATTTAAGCCTTAACCTCATTTTATTAAAATTTGGCCGATCCTTTCAAAACTACCCTGTATAATACGGGTCGACCGTCCGTCAAGTGTCTAGTGAACGTTTATCCCAGCTGTTCTACGGGTATTGTTAAACGAATTGTATTTCTAGACTGTGTAGAAAAAACTTGTTCAAGGACGACCCAGCATTGCCATATGTCTGGTTTTTAACCGAATTTTTTTCGTGTACGTATGTTAATCGATTTCTCCGTTATTTCTGAACCGATTTTAAAAATTCTTTTTGTATTTGAAAGCAGTCACTTTTAAGGTAATCTTAGTTTTGCCTGATAATAAATTCCTAAGTAAATTAATGAAAATACACATTTATTTGTACGAAGATGACTTACTAAAATAAAAGTCGGTTTTTTACAGTTTTGGTACGCTACAATTATAATTTCGACATTAGTATTCCAATTTTTTCTACATACTAAAAAAAAATTGTGGGCAATACGTTTATGGTCGTTTCCATTTACACAATATGACTAACTAAAGAGCATCATATATGTCTTGTTTTTTGCAGAGATTTAAAAAAAACATTTATCAAAATCACTTCACATTTTTTTCATTCATTTCATTCATTGGAAATGTGCCTAGTTGGCGATAGGCTTGCCACCTATCACATTGTGGGGCTTAGTGTCTTCGGCTAGTCGTGGGTGCCTTGGTTGTACCTCTGCCTACCCCTTCGGGGATATGGGCGTGAAGATACTTGTACTTGTACTTCACAAAATATTTTTTACCTTAGTCTCACTATGTTCAAAATAGCGCCTTCGTCGTAAAATTATGCTCTAATAAAATGGAATCTGCTATTAGACGCCAAATGCTTGCAAAATGAACGTCAAAACTAGCTTTTAACTCTTGATTTTCCGTGATGCAATTAAGGAAGCTTCATGCTTCCAAATGCAACTCTCGTGCTTACGGTAAGAGACAAATTTAACGAACTTTGTTAACCAAATGTACTTCAGATTTCTAGTTTCGCCGAGAGATTGTCTTGGTGTGTATAGTTCTGTAATGTTTTTCTAATATTTTTATAAGGATTCCTAATTCATTAGCGATCTTCCACAGTTGTTGACAATTCTCATATATAGAACGAATTGTTTATACTCATAAGTCAATGAGATAGGTAACGAGCGAACTTTGTTCCTCGGGAGTGACGGAAGGGTAGGAAATCTTTAGTATAAGAATTCATTCACAGGCAACTATCAGGAGACTCTGGTAAACTGTTGTGAAGAACACTCTAATAATAATTACGAGAAGATTTTGTTACTTTAATAAAATATCAGGAAGAAAGGATAAATATTCTAAACGTTATTAAGAAGAAATAATATTGGAACATCGGATACCAAGTAAGATTTTTGTACTATTTTTATATAAACTTATATAAACTATCTACTGTTTAATTCATCGATAAAACCCAGACAACCTACTTATAACTACGCATCATAACAGTTCTACTACTTTTTACATTCAAGAAACGAGCCGTTTTGCTTAGGAATGGTATTTCCCATGTTGGTCCTGGTCTTCTGTGTAGAATAGGTAATTTACTCTTCTGCTAGGCAGCTCCAAACAGATTAGTCTAGGTAGGGATCCACCACCCTAGCTATTCCTGCCGCCATTATATCAGTGTCATGTCCCGGCCTGGAAGGTAAGGTAGCCAGTAGACATGCACATGCACACTCCAGCCACAGGACAACTACAAGCATACATCTGTTGACCATCTCATTATCGTCATCTATAGAGACCACGGTTTTCTCTTACCACTATCCATATCCATCTCACCACTAACATAAAAATCGTGTGCTTGTTTGCTCTTTTGTCATTCAAAAAAATGTCAAAGTCGCATGGACGATTATTAGCGCTGACTTCTCGACGTTACTCTGAAGGCCTAGAATTGAATAACTAAATAAAACGTTTAACGCTCGGATACATACTGATTCTTGTAACAGCGAGACGTGCTTGTATGACAAGATGCTTATAATATATAAGCATCTACATGTATGTATAGATTTTAGACAGAGATAGAGAACTCTGAATAATGACACTATCGAAATTTAAAGGTGTTTTGATACCACCGTGCGAAAAGATGGTCGTAGTTTATTCGTGACTAGCAATTTCACGCAGCTTCGCCTGCGTAACTTGGCTTTTACTGCACCGATTTTGATGAAATAAAACCTATGTCACTCAGGGATAATGTAGCATTCTAAGGTTGAAATATTTTTCAAAATCGGTCCAGTAGTATTGGAGCCTATTCATTTCAAACAAACAAAAAATCAGATATTTCCTTTTTATATAATTGGTATATATTATTGAATTCATGTCTGTATTGAGTAAAATTAGTCGATTTTGGTGGCATTTTGTATAATTTTATTCACTGCGAGTGACAAAATGAAATAGTCATGAAGAAATCAGTGTATCGTGTATTTCTTCATTGTCGCAATGGTTTTCCTGTTTGTGGGAATTCTGTAGAATTAACTAGACTCTTTAGAGTTCAGAAGAAGTGTATACGTGCTATATGTAGTGTCAATAAATTACATTCATGCAAGCCACTTTTTAAGTCACTTAAAATATTGCCTTTACCTTGCTTATATACGTATATTGGCTGTATGTGTATTTGTAAAAACAACATCATTATTTGTTTTATACAAATGCCGATGTCCTAGGTTTGTCTCATTTTAGAAATAGTGAGTAACTAAATGTGCCTAACCAAAAACTCAACATTTACAAAAATAACGTGTATTGCATGTCCATTCGTATATACAACTAAATTCCTGATAATCTTAAATTACTTCCATTAAACAGATTTCGAAAAAAGATATTCAACTTACTTTTAGAGAAAAATTATTATAATGTCAAAGATTTTCTTGTAGATAAGAATAAATAATACAGTATTTCTAATATGATTAATTTAATTGCAGAATGTTAGGTGCGCAGGAGTTTGTTTCGCCGTTTCTTCTCCTGTCTGGCTAGGTTTGGAAATGGTGGTAGTTTACGGTAGATAGGGATAAATTAATTTACATTCTAAAAATTGTGTGTATTATTTATTAATAATCATGTAATCTCAAAATAAACAAAAAACAGTGTGTAAATAGTAAATCGTGAATAAATAATTAAAAATCTATTAAAATATTTGCACACCACAAGTTGGTAGAATATGGAGGAACGCTTAAATGAATTTGTAACAACTTTGTAACACTCATATTCCGCAAATAAATATTTTTTCTTTCTTTTTCTTTTCTTTCTTGCCAAATCTCATTAAACAATCTTGAGTTACAAGGCCACCGCTTTACTCAAGAACCTGACATGACTTTTATTGCCGACTTATGACAAATTTTAAATAATTCAAACCCGATTTGGTTGAATCGGCTAAACTTGACACATGGCAAATGCTAACGGTAATGTTAAAAATTAAATTAAGAAGAAGAAATTAAAATATGTATTTAAAATAAGTATCGTATAAAATCTAAACAAGCTAGTTGTTTAGTCAAAAGTCGGCATATAAAGTACAGATACATTTATTCGAAAATTAGAGAGTTTTTAATTTAAAATTAATGTTTCGCACCGACCGAATTGCTACTACCGCCTTACATATTCCTGCCACCATAACCTCAGTGCTAGCCGTTAACATTTTCCGATTCGGAGTATAAAGAAGCTGGTAAGCTAATGTTTGCTCGAACCCTAACATCCCGGCCTTAGGTTGGCAACGCATCATTGGTGTCTCTCGGCGGCGTGAATCTCTTACCATCAGGAAATCCATCTCCATTTAAACTTTCCTTATATTAATTACCTATATATACGCGTATTTTATATTCTACAAGTATACTAAAACCAATTTATAACAAAATAAGAATTTTTATCCACAATAACAATAATCGCCTAAACCTTATTACCTATGAATCTTTATACAATATTATATGTATATGCTATCTATAAGTCCGTTTAAAGCCAGTGTTAAGCACGAACAGAACAAAAAAACATAGCATTATACTTACTTTCAACTACTTTACTTACTTACTTTGCGTGCTATTCAATATATACAGGGTTACATCTAAAACACCAGTCAAATTCTGAAAAACGGTTCGAAATCGATAACACTTTCGATCTATGAAAAAAAGGATTGTGTGGTTTTATGAAACCACGGTAAAAGTGAAACTTGATCTATGACTATAAACTATAGACGCCGCCATATTGGCCTCGGATGCTCTGACGAGGAGCGCCTTTTACTTTATCACGTTAAAAAAAAAATAAAAAAAAAATACAATGTTTATCCAACAAAAAATACAAGATGCATGGTTATAACGTAAACACAGCGCATTCGCAGGCAGTTGACAATATGAGTCATAATTTTTTTTTTTGAATGACTAATTTGTTGCTAATCTTACGATTTTTTACAACTTCACCGAACTTTGTGGGCCGAGCAGAGTGCTCAGCCCGAGACATCATCATTTAGATGAATTGGGCTGTTACCTACAACGCCAGCACCAAGGGCTGTCTCCCGGTAGACCGTACCTCGACTTGGTGCTGCGTTCTGGTTACTGGGTGGTCCATGAGTCATAAGTGTAACACATACAATATGAGTAACAGGTTCGACATAGCGTGATAACAAGTGAAGCCTTTTTTAACCCCTGACGCTAAAAGAGGGGTGTCTGTGGCATCAAAGTGGCATCATAACTCGAAAGGATGCAATAATTTCAATTTTTTTTTATTAAAGGTAACTTATGTGTGAGTGTTCTTAGACATGTTTGATGAAAATTGGTTGAGCCGTTTAAATGTTGTGGGGCATGAAAGTGGGGAAATTAACCGATTTTTTAGTTTTTAAAGGGAAACTAAGTTCTTGCATCGGGGTTTTTTTTTTAATTTTAATTTAATTTTTATCCTTAAGTGTCGGTTAAATATCTAACTACTGTCGCTCGTTGCAGGTAGTTATCTCAAAACATATTTTGTGAAACTATAAGCAACGCCTCGTTACTTTAAGCAAACTAAGTTAAGGATAATGGTTCGTTAATTTTAGGTAATGTGTAATAATCGTTAACTAGCGGTTGTCGGCGATACGCTGTTTGAATTTTTAAGCTTTATTTTGTAAGCCACCTACCGCCTCGTTGGTACATAACGGTTAGCGTGTACGCCACCAGCGACTAACCACGAGGTTAGGGTTTAATTCCCAAAGAGGGCCAACATTGTGTTTTTGCAAAATTATGATTTAAATGAAATTACTGCCTTTCTGGATCCGAGTGTGTTTTTAACTTTGTTTTAGTATCTGTTATAGCACTTCTATGTATTAGTATCATTCACATATCACCCATAACACAAGCATATAATTTGCTTACTTTGAGGTTAGATTCAATTTGTGTAATTAGTCCCGAAGTATTTAGTCATTATTTATTTACTTAAGCGGTCGGGATGATTAGAAGCGCAAAAACATGATTTGAGTTTACCATGTTCACTGTTACGTATCTTCACGCCCATATCCCCGAAGAGGTAGGCAGAGGCACAACCAGGGCACCCA
The DNA here is from genome assembly GCA_002245475.1 of Calephelis virginiensis. Lineage (NCBI taxonomy): Eukaryota > Metazoa > Arthropoda > Insecta > Lepidoptera > Riodinidae > Calephelis > Calephelis virginiensis. Next base: position 3,415 of record NJDC01002092.1, on the reverse strand, counting down.
CGACTAGCCGAAGATACTAAGTCCCATAATGTGATAGGTGGCAAGCCTAACGCCAACCGGGCACATATCCTATCCCGAGCAACATTTTTTTTTATTAGAAAAGTGGAAAAATCCAATTTTCTTTTTGTTGCCCGACCCGGGATTCGAACCCGGGACCTCATGCAGTCAAGTCCAACAACTGAACCGCTAGACCACAGAGTCGATCCTACTATCGATTCACTGTTACGTTCCTTAGTAAATAAGAATATGAGATTTTAAATACAACTCAAAAATAAAATCTTAATAAAAAATAAAACCGAATATGAAATATATTTTTTATATAGCATATTTTCAAAGTAGTCCCATTTATACCTTACCTTAATCTGCTTAAGGAATACTAAATAAATATTAAATTTGTCAAGTATTTAGATATCAATTTTTAAATTAAAGTCGGTAGTTTTAGCGCATTTAAATTATCTACACTTTATTATAAAGACAAAAGATTTGTTTGTTTGTGTGTATTGAGCTCCAAAACTGCTGGACCGATTTGGAAAACTCTTCACTACATAGTATAAAACAGTCGCATTCTCTGTCCCTATATCCCTTTGTATGCTTAGAATTTTAAAATTACGCAACGGATTTTGATGCTTTTTTTTTAATAGATAAAGTGTTTAAAGAGGAAGGTTTATATGTATATTTTATACCCGTGCAAAGCCGGGGCGGGCAGCTAGTCTAGTATTAAAATTCGATATTATTTTTGATGAACAAAGGCTACGTTATTTCTAGAAAAAAATAGAATCTAGCCTTGCAAATCCGTGACGAGCTGCTAGTACGCAAGGAAGCAGCTATTTAAGTGCTTTAATTATAGTTTAAACTTCTATTTTATATTCTTTAAATTGTCTGAGGAAATTTGCACTTTAGCTTCCATCATGATCCCGTGGGAGAAGCGCTAAGCGAAAGAATATTTACCAGATTACATTTAGCTGCACACTGGCTTACATTTTAAAATTCTTTTGAGCAGAAAATTCAAAAATTGTCTCAGTTTTCTTGTTAATAGCGAAAGGTGTCTAGTGGGTTTGTAGTTGCTTTCAGTTTTCTATTTTCTTGTATTATTTGACCGCCACATAAAAGGAAATATTATCAATTCGTCGGTGCGCTTTTTTGTACGTTTGTTGCGAGATTACTTGAGCATCATTCAGAGGTGTTCCCATATAAATGTATTAAAATCCGACTATCAGGAAGTTGATTGCGTATTTTATTAGTGATGATCACTGGGTAAAGTGTACATCGAATAGCTGTCAGATGATGTGTTTTATATTTGCTATCTCCAGTGAACAAAAGAAATAAAAAGGAGATAGCAAACACAAGACACGTTATTTAAAAAGATATCATTAGCCCCCATTTTTTGAGTTTTATTTATTAATGTATTTTTTTTTTGTTCTTAAATGACATGTTTAAGAAACTGATTCAGATTTTTAAGTATCTTCACGTCCATATCCCCGAAGAGCACAACCAGGGTGCCCACGACTAGCCAAAGACACTAAGTCCCACAATGTAACAAGTGGCAAGCCTATCCCCAACCGGGCACATATCAAATCCCGGCAACGCTATTTTTATTAGAAAACTTAAATATCAAATTTTCAATTTGAAGTGAAAACTTCTTTAGCGGCGTTGCGCACATTTTTTGAAATGGGTAAAAACTTCTAAACTCGCGTCAGATCGTCAGAACGTAAGACGTCGCACTGTGCATGCGCGAATAAGACGGCGCGAGATCTAAAACAAAACGTAGATTCATTGCTTTTTTTGTATTGCTTAGATATTTCCGAAGAATATAGGATGCGCAATGCATAATACGCCGCAGTATACCTAAAATTACATTCTCACAGATAGCAGCTATACGTGTAATATCAACAGACATTGCTCTATTTGTTCCATCTTGAAAATAAGCTTTATGTGTAGATGAGCAATGTTCGATGTACAGATAATATGACGACGCTCCTAGCCGTGACGTGGTCTTACTTTAGCGAGTTTTTGTCAAGCCAAACGCAGGTTATTGATATGAAAATAATATTTGTGTATAAATGATTGTACTTTCATAATTAAAGCAATTCGTGCAAAATTATTCCCAAACCATTCCAAAATATCAAAAATACACAACGTTAATGTTCAAGTTTTCACTTCTGCCGGCACTCCCGGAGTGCAACCAGTCGTTTTTTTGTAACCCGACCCGGAGATCGAACCTAGGATCTCAAGCAGTCCAGTCCGACGCCGGACCGCTAGACCACAGAGGCGATAAACATTCTTTCAGTTGCTTTGATTCAGATTTTTTGCAGTATTATTTCACCGAAATATTTAATTAAATTAATAATATTAATAATATAAAGTTATTTTACATTTTTCGACGTAGGGCGCTTGCACGAATTTCCGTGTTGTCATGTTTGTGTACGATAGCGCAATAAATGAATATTGTGTTGTACCACATCAATGACAGTACTTTCATACTGATAATTAATGGAATTTGTGTAAAATTATTCCCTAACCATATACCAATATTCAAGTTTTCACTTCTGCCGGCACTCCCAGATTGCGACCCGTCGTTTTTTTGCCTTCGCCATCTTTCAATGTAATTTTTTTTACTTACTTTTACTACTTTCTTTGTATTTCGATTGTTAAGTTTTGTTTGAAAATATACATAATAATAACTTCCTAATTAATAATTATACACTAAAGTACTCCAATGTCCAATTTAACATTACATACTGTAAAAGTTTCTATGTAGAGTATAAAGTGAACGTTAATCTTTGAGGATTTAGATCTGAAGTATCATCGCACCAGTATCCCCGAAGAAGTAGGCAGAGGTATAACCAGTACACCCATGATGAGCCTAAGTTATTTATAGTCCTATAATGTGACAGATGTTAACGTATCACGGGCCGCGCACTTGTACAATTACGGGCAACGTTATTTCAAGAGTCTCCGAAACCGGCGTGTTTGTATGAAAAGGGTTATGAATGTGAAGGAAGCAAGACGGGTTTGTCAGGATCGTGAGGTCTGGCACTCGATACTCTCTGCCTACCTCGTAAGGGACTTGGCGTGAAGATATGTATGTATGTATGTATGTTATTTTATTTGAAAAATGTAATACATACATTTTATTTTAAGTTGCCCTAACCGAAAAATCGATAACTAGACTTCAGAGGTGAATTTAGTTTTTTTTATGATAATGGAAGGCAAATAAGCTGACGGAATCCCTGATGGTAAGAAATTCAGGCCGCCTTGAGATACCAAAGATGGTAATGGTGCGTTGCCAACCTGAGACCTAGATGTTAGGCCTCGAGCAAATGTAAGTTTACCGGCTACCTTACCCTCCGAACCGGAAAATGTCAACGGCAAACATTGGACGTTATGATGGCAGAAATAGGTAAGGCGGTGGTAC